>ML107862.1:0-43443 GCA_003697995.1 Taxidea taxus jeffersonii | reverse complement strand
ATCATCCTTTGAGTACATTCTTATTTTGGGGGCATAGCAAGATAGATGTTCCCTGTTCATCTTGTACTCTGTCCAGCCAGCATGGAATCAGCTGTTTTTCCCAGGAGCCCTAGGTTCTTTGAGTGGGGAATACTTAGAAATCAAGACCTGGTTGCTAGGAGTGCTCATGCAATTGCTTATACACCTTCAGCTGATAAAAGGCCACTAATCACATTTAAGTTTTAGACAACAAATATTTTTATTTTCTAAAATAGCAATCTTTTTTTTTTTTTTTTTTAATATCAGAGAGAGAAGGAGCACACAAGCAGGGGGAGTGGCAGGCAGAGAAGCAGGCTCCCTGCTGACCAAGGAGCCTGATGTGGGACTGGATCCCAGGACGCTGGGATCACGACCTGAGCCAAAGGTAGCCACTTAACTGACAGAGCCACCCAGGCGTCCCAAGCAATCTTTTTTTTTGTTGTTGTTAAGATTGTATTTATTTATTCATGAGACAGAGAGAAGGAGCATGGAGAGGGACAGAGGCAGAGGGAGAAGCAGACAGGGAAATGGATGTGACTCGAGGATCATGACCTGAGCCGAAGGCAGACCCTTAACCTACTGAGCCATGGAGGTACCCTTCAACAAATATTTTTTAATATAAATTTATTATTTATCTGAAATTCAAGTAACTACTGTTCTGTGGTTTATCTGGCAACCCTAGTCTACCTACAAGTTTAGGCTTACGTCTGTTACTCCTGACCCAGTACTACCGGCTTCATTTTCTTCTTCCCTTTCTCATTTGTAACTTTCCAAACCTTGGTTTCCTTTATCCCCAGTATATTTCCTTATTTGTTTAAATATAGAATATAAGGAAAGTAGTTTTTTAGAATTGTTATGAAAAGGAAGTCATTAAGATTTGGTATTTCTACCTTTTATGTTTAGCCTGAGGATACTACTACATGAGCTTGCTAATAACTGCATTCAGGTTCCCTGGGTTAGTTCCTCAGCCTCCTTCCCTTCCTTGTGGATACGTTATTTAGTTGAAATGTGTTTGTGTTGGATTTGGGATCCCCCTTCCCCATCCTTACTTTGTGTGTGTGTGTGTGTTGTGCACGCGCGCACACGTGTGTCACATTCACAGAGGCCTCCAGTTCAGCAGTGTATGGACCAGTATATTCAGAGAAGTGTCACACCCCTCCAGTTTTTACCTCATCCTACTCGTGTTCCAAGTTTATTGGCCTCTGGCTTAACCTTTTGGTTTCTTTGTGTTCAAATGAGCAGATGCACGTGTAACGTGTATTTTCTTATTCCCCCATCTTTCTTACACAAGAAATAGCATACTATAGATACTGTTTTACATGTTGCTCTCTTACTCATACATCCTAAAACGGACTCTTCGTCCATCCTTAGAGGTTTGTGCTGTGGTTTTCCTGTTCTGGTCTCCTAGGACTCTGTTGGGCCGAGGTACCATGTCCCCTGTTGGGTCCTTCGGCTTTCCAGTGTTTCACAGCTAGAAACAGTGCTGTAATGAGTAACCGAGGTGTTATTTGTGCAGATTTATCTGCACTCTTAGAGGTGTATCATTAGGGTGAATTCTTATAAATGAATTACTGGGTTTAAAGGAAGCTGTGTGTGTAGTTTTATTAGAGATTGCAAAAGTCCTTTCCCTGAAAGTCCTACCAGTTGGAATTCTCTCAGCAGTAAATGAGTTCTTTTCCCCACAGCCTCACAAAATTGAACTTGGTATTTCATCTTCTCTGTTCTCTTCATTTAACAGACGAGAAATAGATGAAATCTGGTATGCCATTATAGTTTTAATCCACATGTTTCTTATGGAACTATGGCGTTTCTTAATCAAATAATCATTTTTTTGTAGACGAAACTGCAAAGGAAACCCGAATTGCTTGGTTGGCATTGGCGAGCATATTTGGTTAGGAGAAATAGATGAAAATAGTTTCCATAACATTGATGATCCCAACTGTGAGAGGAGGAAAAAGGTAAGCCATCCTTTTTTAAGTGATCACTATGGGGTATTCCTCTGGGTTTTTGTTGTTTTGTTTTGCATCTGTAATCAGAAACTATTACTGATTTAGGGGAGCCCATTGCAGCTTGAGGATAAGCAGTGACTTAAACTGCTTGAATTGGAACAGTTCTTAATGGTAATTTTTAAATCAGGTGGCCGTGTAATCAGCAAGCCTTCAGAGATTGGTTGTAGTTTAAATGCTGATTCTGTGTTGGCTTTCATATTGTCCATTTTATTTATTATTTATTTATTTTTTAAAAAGATTTTACTTATTTATTTGACAGAGATCAAAGTAGGCAGAGAGGCGGGCAGAGAGACAGGAGGAAGCAGGCTTCCCGCAGAGCACCTGAGCCGAAGGCAGCAGCTTAATCCACTGAGCCACCCAGGCGCCCCTTATTTATTTTTTTTTAAGATTTTATTTATTTATTTGACAGAGATCACAAGTGGACAGAGAGGCAGGCAAAGAGAGAGGAGGAAGCAGGCTCCCTGCTGAGCAGAGAGCCTGATGCAGGGCTCGATCCCAGGATCCTGAGATCATGACTTGAGCGGAAGGCAGAGGCTTTAACCCACTGAGCCACCCAGGCACCCTTGTTCATTTTATTTTGAACTTGTTTTTAAATGTCTCTTTAAGGGGGCCTTCAGGGCTTGATCTCAGGACCCTGAGATCATGACCTGAGCCAAAGGCAGAAACTTAAGCCACTGAGCCACACAGGCGCCCCTGGGGCTTGTATTTTTATATATTATATGTGTAACCAGTAGTTTTACTTTTTTAAAAATACACATTAAGATTTTCTAAGCAAAAAGCCTGGCATTCACAAAATAGCTATGTAGATATTTCATGTATTAAAAAGAATGGTTCTTTGTAAGTTCAGGAATCTGCAGTTTTTGGAAAAAGTTGTAGCCAGTTCCCTGCTCCATTTCTCCCCGATCTATATGATAGAAAGGAACTTTTGTGGACATTTTACTTTGTCATTGTCCTAATGTTGACAGTTTTAGGACTATAAATGAATACCCTATGTACACAGGTTCAGAACGGATCTGGCCTGGAGCCCATCATTTTTTGTTTGTTTTTTTTTCCCCATCGTTTTAATTTTAGATGTAAGGGGCTAGAGAAGACTAGAAGACCAGGGATGAGCTGTCCTAAGTCTTCTCCACTCCTGTAGCCAACCCAGATGGGGCTTCCGTGAAATTATGTCTTACCTGCCTGTGGCCAAGAGAGCCTTATGTGGTTATGCCATGTTGGTTGGTGGTGGTAACAGATTTTTTTTATCTGAAATTTAAAAAGTAGTTCCTCTTGTACTTTTTTTATGTAAAGGGAAATTGATTTTGTAATTGTAAATTTTGTATTTTTGTAGAACTCATTTGTGGGCCTCACTAACCTTGGCGCTACTTGTTATGTCAACACATTTCTACAAGTGTGGTTTCTCAACTTGGAGCTGCGGCAAGCACTATACTTGTGTCCGAGTACCTGTAACGACTACATGATGGGAGATGGCATCCAAGAAGAGAAAGGTTAGTGGGGTGGGCATGGGGCTGACTCCCTTCACAGCATTTTGCCAGCTAGAACACTTTGCAAACGCAGGAAACTAACTTCTGAGGACTCATTATGTGCCGGGCATGGTAGGTGGTCCTTCTTAAACATTGTCAGGATTGAGAATGTTCCTTTTTATTCTGTAAATTTATTATTAAGGCACTGAAATGGCTCATATTCAAGTGAAGGAAATCCATTTGATTATTCTTCTGGATTACATCTACAATTTCTCCATGTAATACACCATGATTGTAGCCCATTAATTTGTAGCGATTGATAAAAATCAAGTCAGTAAAGCAGACAGCATTACTCTTTTCCCTAGCTTGGGAGACTTAATACTTCATTGTGACCACAAGCAATCTTTTGTCCTGATCCCAGATACACCAGCTTCACTGAGATCCTCTAAATTTAAGGTTAAGGTTAAATTCACTAACCTTGGCAAAATCAGTCACCAATAGCAGCTACAGTCATTTAAAGTTTTTAAATTTTTTTTTTGGACTCACAGAGAGATCACAAGTAGGCAGAAAGGCAGGGAGAGGGAGAAGCAAGCTTCCTGCTAAGCAGAGAGCCCAATGCAGGGCTTGATCCCAGAACCCTGGGATCATGACCTGAGCCGAAGGCAGAGGCTCAACCCACTGAACCACCCAGGTGCCCCCATTTGGGGTTTTTAGACAGAATCAGTTTCAAACTTTCTACTGGAATTACTTAGTTTATTTCATGTACAGTATGTGGATGATTACTCCTGATTGATACTATTTTCTGTTTAGAGATGGACTAATAGAGGCTACTTTCTCTTTAAGATGGAACTTTCATGGAACAAACCAGATTCTTCTCATTCTCAAAGCTGGGGGTTGGAGGGCAGTGAATGTCTGAGATTACATAGGTCTGAGAGCTCCAAGTTGGGAACTTCGACTCTTGCTCCCACCTATAAATCCTGTGCTGTGTTTTATGTGATCTGGTTTGGGCACATGCTCATGTCTTTGACTCTTAGAGGGAACAGAGGACTTATAAGCCCGGTATCTTCTGGCAGCCCTGCACACAATGGGTATTGCTGTAGAGTCTTGGTCCTTGTTAATAGTAATCTTTGCTTCAAAACACAGCACTTAAGGGGCACCTGGCTGGCTCAGTTGGTAGAACATGCGATTCTTGATCTTGAGTTTGTTGAGTTAGAGCCCCACATTGGGCATGGAGCCTACTTAAAAATAAAAAATGAAAAACACAGGGCTTAAAAAAATTCTTTTCCCATCCCCTCCTTTATAGATTCTTACGATTATTTCCCCAAAACTTTATTTTTATAGTTCTGAATATTTAAATTTAGATTAATAGTGTATTAAGTATTTAAAGTAATATATATAAAGGATGGTTAATGTAAAATGATCTTTTTTATTTTTAGCACTATCTTGCTAAAGTATAAATTTACCAGTGAGATGACAGTTTCATAACAAGTGAAAACTAAATTCCTGTTTTATAAAATGATGTGTCATGGCCTCTTTTGGGTATTGTGGCTTTAACGTTATCCTAAAGAAATGTGTGGGTTTTCTTTTTTAATTTCTAAGCACATGAATTTATATATATATACATATTTTTTTAATATTATTTATTTATTTATTTGACAGGCAGAGATCACAAGTAGGCAGAGAGAGAGACAGGTAGAGAGAGAGAGGTGGAAGCAGGCTGCCTGCTGAGCAGAGAGCCCGATGCAGGCTCCATCCCAGGACCTTGGGATCATGACCTGAGCTAAAGGCAGAGGCTTTAACCCACTGAGCCACCCAGGCGCCCCTGAATTTTTATATTTTACCAGAGTTGTTCCTTACCTGTTCTCTGATGAGAGTATACATTTCTGCTGCTATTTGAATAGGCACAATAAAAGGGGTACAAAGGCTTTGTGTTGGATATGATGGGATCTGGGATCTGCTTCCAGTTTAGTCACTCCCTTACTTTACAGATAGGAAAGCCCAGGGCACCTGGGGGTGGGGGGTGCAGTTGGTTAAGCTTCTGCCTCTTGGTTTTTGCTCAGGTTGTGATTCAGGCTCATGAGATCAACCCCACATCAGTTTCCATGCTTAGCTTGAAGTCAGCTTGAGATTCTCTCTCCCTATCCCTCTGCCCCTCCTGTCCATGCTCCTCCGTCTCTCTCACTTTCTCTAAAATCTTTTTTTTTTTTTTAAAGGAAAGACAGCAGAGGAGAAGTTAAATTTTGTGATTTTTTAATTTTGATAGCGAGAATGTGGAGGAGCAGGGAGAGAGAAAGGCTCTCTGGCAGACTTCACACTAAGTGCAGAGCCAGTCTTGGGGCTCAATCTTAGGACCTCAAGAGCCAAAATCAAGAGTTGCAACCTCAACCAACTAAGCCACTCAGGTGTCCCAGAAGAGGAGTTACTTTGGAGTTAATAAGTGTGAAGTATCTAACCTGTAAGATAGTTGGAATAGACCTAAACTTACTTGAATACCTTTTTAGTGGACTGAAAAGCCTTTGCACCCCAGGAAGTAAGATTTTTACATTTGTTTTATAAATGAAATGTTGACTTCTGGAAAGTCACAGTTGGTAGTAAAGAGATAAACCATTCAGAGTCCAAATAGGAGACAAAAATGACACAGTAATTTGAACAGAAAGAATAGGGAATCATTACTGTTTTATCTATATTAAGGGTTTTTCATGATGAATTCGTATTTCAGTTTAGCTAGCTGGACTCAGTTTAGATGATCCCCCATGTTGTTGGCAACATCCAAAGCATCATAGTGAGGAACCAGCTGAACATATGCTCACTTACCTGCATCAGACCTGATCACAGTGTTGACCTTGGCCACATCAGTGTCAGAGAGCTTCTTCCTGGCCTGTTTGATCTGGTGCTTGCTGGTCTTGACATCCACAGTGAACAGAAGTATGGTGGTGTCTTCTGTTTTCTTCATGGCTGACTCAGTAGTGGGGGAACTTGATGGCATAGCGATTAAGCTTGCTTTTCCTGGGGGCGCTCTTTCCAGGGTATTCAGGCTGCCTTCAGAGCTGCTGTGTCTTGGTTCGTTGGATTGTACGTGACATGCAGATCTTTCTTTTTGGGACTTTGGACACCTTTCAGCACCGCTTTCTTGGCCTCAAAGCCTTTGCTTTGGCTTTGGGAGGGGCAGGAGTTTCCCTCTTAGCCTTTTTATTGTTAAGTGGCCGAGATGGGCATATGCCCTACTGACTGAGCCAGCCAGGTGCCCTGAATTGTTTTTATATCCCACAAGATTGGCTTTAATTTTTAAAACATACATATGTTATTGGAAGGTTTTTTGGAAGGGATTTTTTTAATTGAATTATAGTTGACAATCTGTTAGTTTCAGGTGTACAGCATAGTGATTTAACAATTATATATGTTATGAAATATTCACCAAGAATAGGAAGTTAGAGTAATAGGGGGAGTGGTTAGTAAGAATTAAAGAGGACTTGAAACAATATAGGACTAGCAGATGTAGGGAGCAGCCACTACCCTTGGGGCAGAAAAGCACCCCGGAGGAGGACTCTTCATTATCCCCCGCACCCGCGCCTCCCCCCACCTCAGGTGGGCTCTTTGCCTGCCACCCCTACAGCGCGCCCCCTGCCCCGCCCCAGGCCTGAAATCTGGACCTCTGGAGAGTGCCCAGTGTGGGCTCACTAGATGCCTGAGAAGATGCATCCACAATAGGGACCCCAACTTGAAACCATCTACAGGGAAATCCAGGGCCTCAGAAACCTCTGTTAAGTCACCTTAGAGGGTGCCTTAAAAGGTCATTCACGTGGTGGTTTTTCAAGAGGAGGCACCTCACAGGAAGTGGCTTACTCTGGCCGCTACCAGAGGAGGCGCTGCAGGAGCCTGGTGGGGCAGGCACGACTGACCCTCCAGTGCCCTCTGCTGGCAAGATGTAACCTTGCGTGGGCTGGCGAGGGAGAGCTGTTGGCCTAGGTGATCCATGTTATCACAGCGGGCAGAGCAGGTTGTGACTGGAGCAGAAGATAATGCTCAAGTCTTTGGGGGCTCTTGAGATCCACATTTCCTATTTAAGATACCTTCCCGATTCACTAAAACTTGCCACTCTAAAATTCTAGCATTTTAAAATGCATCATTATATTCATTCCAGTTTGAATCCTGTCACTTGCTTAATTCATGGCAAGTTTACATTAATGAGATTATATTAAAATATTTGGCCACCTTATGTGAATGGTAAATATAGTCTGGTTTTTATATTGGACTGAACATTTCAGTGGTGATCTGACCCTAGAAAACTATGGTCGGGGTTGCTGTTGTGATGTACATATAACTCTTGCCTTTAGGGGATGTATGTGGATAGCTATGGTGGCTTCCTTACTTCCAAACAGATGTGATTACTAATTTGTTTCTATTAAAGTTTTAGAACTATAATTAAACACTAATGTTCTATAAAGGTAAGGGTGCTTAATTATGTTCTCATGTAAAGAAGTACATATTTTAAGGAAAAGTAGCACTTTGCTAAAAACAACATACTTTTTCAATAGATTATGAGCCTCAAACAATTTGTGAGCATCTTCAGTATTTGTTTGCCTTATTGCAAAACAGTAATAGGCGATACATTGATCCGTCGGGATTTGTTAAAGCCTTGGGCTTGGACACAGGGCAACAGCAGGTAAGAACCTTTAAATTCTGTTTTTTTAAAGGCTTATTTATTTGTGAGAAAGAGAGCACAGTTGGGGGTGAGAGGCAGAGGGAAAAGGAGAGAGAGAGAATCCTCAGACAGACTGCCCACTGAAAGCGGAGCCCGACTGGGGGCCAAATTCCTCGGCCTTAAGATCATGCATGACCTGAGCCGAAATCAAGAGCCAGACGCTTAACTGACTGAGCCACCCGGGTGCCCCAGAACCTTTTAAGTTTTTTTAAATATAAAAAGGTACCTAACTGTTCTTTAGAACGTAGGAAGAACTGAAGTAAAATGCTTTTTAAAAATTAACTTTTTTTCTTTTCTTTTTTAAAGATTTTATTTATTAGAGAGAGAGAGAGTGAGCATGGGAGGGGAGAGGGTCAGAAGGAGAAGCAGACTCCTCACTGAGAAGGGACCCCCATGCTGGACTCGATCCTGGGACTCCAGGATCATACTTGAGCTAAAGGCAGTCGTTTAACCAACTGAGCCACCCAGGCGCCCCCCTCAGAATTAACTTTTTCCTATTTTGAATTAGAGCATTTATTTAACTGTCCAGCATGTTACCCATTTACCTTGATCCTGTTTCTGAAAACTCATACATGGGTACAAACCGATTCAGTCCTTATTTGAAGATGCTAAATTCAAAACGTGAACATTTCACTCACTTATCACTGTTTGTATCAGAAGTTGAAAAGCAAGGTACATTTTTTCTTTTTACTAACCCAAACTTGTGTTGTAGGATGCCCAAGAATTTTCAAAGCTCTTTATGTCTCTTTTGGAAGACACTCTGTCTAAACAAAAGAATCCAGATGTGCGGAACATTGTCCAGCAACAGTTCTGTGGAGAATATGCTTATGTAACCGTGTAAGTATGTGTCAGCTTTCCCACGGTGCCTTGTCTTCTGAGACGGTTACTCACGTTATTCCATTTTCAGTTCAGTTCCAAGTTACGGCTTTCATGGGCCATCATGGGGCCAGTAATATCTGTAGTGTAATTCATTTTCATGGGAACATGTGAACAGCTGACATGCAAAGTGCAGTCGAACCCGTTCAGATGTTGAGCGCCCTGTGTGGTTGAGCTCTCACCACATACAGTGTGGCTGTGCTGTGCTCTCAGAGACGAAGAGTGGAGCCAGTAGAATCCAGAGGACGAACGTAAAACGCCTCTTGAAATTGTTCCTAATCATAAACTACATGCCTCACCAATCGCTTCCTGTTTTTTACTTTTAATATATAGTGTAAATAATTTCCATGAACGAAAACCAAGGGAAAATAAATGCTTTCCATAGTCTTAGAGTGTGATATAATGGAACTTGATTGTTTTCCTACTCTGATCTTAATTTTACCGCTCTGTTTTATTACAGTTGCAATCAGTGTGGCAGAGAGTCTAAGCTTTTATCAAAGTTTTATGAACTGGAGTTAAATATCCAAGGCCACAAGCAGTTAACAGATTGCATCTCAGAATTTTTGAAGGTATTCGAACTTTGGCGGCGTATATGTTGTTTCTTCTCATTAACCATTAAATACTATTCTGCATGTGTTTTTTGATTTAATGGGTAAATTCATGAATAGCCTTTTTCACATATGAAGTGTCTCTTTCTGTAATGATCTGGAAGAAACTGTAAATTTTTAAGTGCTGAAGCAGGCTGTGTGTTAAAATAATTTGGGGCTCTTTCAGGTTTTTTACATGTAAAATTCTGTGTTAAAACTTGGATGATTAGGGGTGGTGGAGTGTTTAAGGAAATCTAAGCGCTGCAATCATCCAGTTAAATTGCCTTTTCATTTAAGGAGAACTACATGGTGTAGAATGCAATTTTTTTTTTTTAAACATCACTCTGTTTCTTCTTCAGCCCCTCTACTCCATATTTGTTCTTGCTGTGTATGTAGATGTGTATGTAGATGCATGTGGAGGGAGGGGAGTGGCTCCCTTTCCTTCTGAGTTGGGAAAGCTGCTTGGGGAAACCTTTGTTACCAAGTGA
Organism: Taxidea taxus jeffersonii; assembly: GCA_003697995.1. Lineage (NCBI taxonomy): Eukaryota > Metazoa > Chordata > Mammalia > Carnivora > Mustelidae > Taxidea > Taxidea taxus. The sequence continues at coordinate 33,300 of ML107862.1, read as the reverse complement.
GAACAAGCACATGGTATAATAGACAAGCTTACGCTATAGCTTCCTTTCTTAAGATATTTTTGTACCTTTCTTCCTTTCTTAGCACAACTCTTAGCCTACTTCAGATACTTACTTACTGAATTCATTCAGCTAGATACTGGTTGAGTGCTTACTGTTTACACACTGATTTGGTGGTTGGGGATAACCCTAGTGGGCGAAACAAAAAACTTTTGCCTTGTATTGTTGGTGGTGTGGGGACTGGGCATGACAGTAAAATACATAGTGTGTCACCTAGAATAAGCACTACAGACAAAAATTTGGGAAGGGGATGGAGAATGTGGTAGGGATGAGAGTGGGGTTGGTTGCTGTTAGAAATAAAATGATTGACGGTGAAAGAGTGAGCCATGGAGGAAATGGGCGGGAGTACAGAGCTGGAAACAAGAAAGTGCCTGGTGGTTTGAGGAACAGCAAGGTCACTGTGGCTGAAATGGATAAGCAAGGGGAGAAGGATGTTGTAGAGGTAACTAAGGATCATATCCAGTGGAGACCGATGGGCCTAGGCCAGAGACTTGACTTTGAGTGTGGTGAGATGCCATTGGGCCATAGTAAGCTTAGAATTGTGATCTGTTTGAACGGGACAGATCTGGGTACTGTCTTGTTTGGATTTTGAATATATTTCTTTTTTTTTTTTTTTTAAAGACTTTATTTATTTATTCGACAGAGAGAGAGAGATCACAAGTTGGCAGAGAGACAGGCAGAGAGAGGGGGATTCAGGCTCCCCACTGAGTGGAGAGCCTGATGCAGGGCTCGATCCCAGAACCCTGAGCCAAAGGCAGAGGCTTAACCCACCGAGCCACCCCTTGAGCCACCAAGGCACCCCTGGATTTTCAGTATATTTCCAAAGTGGAGCTGATAGAGTTTGCTGACTGGACATGGAGAGAAGGAAAGGAATCAATGATTACTAAATTCTGGCCTGAGTGCCAGGTATGATGGAGTTGCCAGAATTGCTCTGGGAACTGCTGTAGGAGGAATAGGCTAGGGAAAGGGATTGGAAGTTTAGTTTGGGGTGTGTTAGATTTGAGACATGTTGTTCAGGGTTTTGGGGGGCTGGTTAAAATCAAGACTGAGAGACGAGGACCAAGGACCGAGTCTTCCGACGTTTAGATGCAGGGACTCAGGGAGGTAGGAGGAGCTAGCAAATGATGCTGAGTGGGAGGACTGGCCAGTAAGTTAAGAGGACATAACAGGGAAAATTTAAAAAGAAACCACCAAGCTATACCACTGAATTCCCTGAGATCTTTTAAATTTATCTCATCAGCATGATTCAGCAACTTTAATTGTGTATGTGACTCGTGTGTGTGTGTCTGTGTCTGATTTTGTATATATGATATATGTAGTTCTTTATTCTGGTGCCCATATGTAATTTCCACCATTTTTCACTGTTCTTAATTTGGTTGCATCAAGTGCTTATGAAAATTAAGATTTTTTATTTTAGAGAAGTACTTTTAAGAATCAGACATTTTGGGGGTGCCTGGGTGGCTCAGTGGGTTAAAGCCTCTGCCTTCAGCTCGGATCATGATCTCAGGGTCCTGGGATCGAGCCCCACATCGGGCTCTCTGCTCCCAGGGAGCCTGCTTCCTCCTCTCTTTCTCTGCCTGCCTCTCTGCCTACTTGTGATCTCTGTCAAATAAATAAATAAAATCTGTAAAAAAAATTTTTTTTAAAAAGAATCAGACATTTTAGAAAGAGCCACAACAATTTTAAATCACTCTATGCAAATTAATCACTTCTAAGTAGTGCCTTCTAACTTGGGTGTCCTTCACTACTTAGAGTGGCTCAATCTTCAACAGGTTGCGAGGGCTGTTACTTAAAAAGAAATTATGCTGTACATCAGAGATTTGATCACTTTAAAAAAAATCTTTCCGTCTTCTAAAAGTAATGTCTTGGGGCGCCTGGGTGGCTCAGTGGGTTAAAGCCTCTGCCTTCGGCTCAGGTCATGATCCTGGGGTCCCGGGATCGAGCCCCGCATCGGGCTTTCTACTCAGTGGGGAGCCTTCTTCCTTCTCTCTCTCTGCCTGCCTCTCTGCCTGCTTGTGATCTCTGTCTGTCAAATAAATAAATAAAATGTTTAAAAAAAAATAAAAGTAATGTCTTATTTCTGATCAGGAAGAAAAATTAGAGGGAGACAATCGATACTTTTGTGAAAACTGTCAAAGTAAACAGAATGCCACAAGGAAGATCAGACTCCTGAGCCTTCCCTGCACCCTGAACTTACAGCTGATGCGTTTTGTCTTCGACAGGTAAATACGTATGAATAGCGGTGTCTGCTGCTCATGGTGGACTAATGTGTACAGATTTTACCATAGATAGATAATAGCCTCTACAATTTGAAACTCTAGATTTGGGAATGAAAGTTGTAGTTGGGACCTGCCATTGTGAAATGCCAGTAATGCCTGGTTTTATCATAAAATTCTTAAGGAAGCCAGCCATATCTGAGTAAGAACTAGGAAAGTAGGAAATCCTTATTTTTACTCTATTAATGATTAAACCTGCAAAGGAAAACAAACATAGGTAGGAACTGAATTATCTTGATGTTCTGTATTTTTTTTAATAAGAACTAGAGTAAATTTCTACTTATTACAGTCTTCCATCCCACCCAAGCCCCATGGGAATATATCTTTGATTGCATAAAAGGAAATGTTTGCACATGCGCATTACTTCTACCAAGAGGGAGCATCTGTAGCTCTCTCCTGTGATTATATTAAAACTTCTGAAAGTAAGTTTGGAATCAACACTTTAAGTTCATACTTTTAACCTATTTTTTCCCCACCAATTATAAGACAGCATTATGTTGACTTCTAATCGTACAAGTTTTTGAGCAAGATTGCTGAGTGCAACCTACCTAGGTACCATTGAGTTTATTAAAGTAGCTGGTAGAGCTTATACATTGTTTTATGATTGTTTTAAATATAAATATAATTAGCTTTCCTCTTGGTTAGGCAAACTGGACATAAGAAAAAGCTGAATACCTACATTGGCTTCTCAGAAATTTTGGATATGGAGCCTTATGTGGAACATAAAGGTAATATTTTTACCGAGCAGTGATAATTATAATGCTCAGAGACTGTAACTTGTGGTCAGCTTGTGATGAATATAGAATAGCATTTCATAACTATACTTTGCTAACCTCTGTCTGGGAACAAAGGCTTTTTAGGTGAGTCGAGATGTTACTTCCATTTTCCACGAGTAAGTACGCCACAGGGATTACATGGTTCATCAATATCCGCAAAAGAATAAAAAGGGGAGACGGTGTTTTACTCTCTGAACCCATGCGGGGTCTCTTAGTATCAATACCATGTCTGTAATCCCTCATAAAATTAAGTCTGTCTGAGCTGCCTCCAGGTTTTTTTAACTTTATCAAAAACGTTGGGTGGCATAATTCCAATATTGATGCTGTAATTCTCCCTATCTGTGATGACTGATGAGTTCTAGGAAACTATGCTGTGACATAGTTCTGAGAAGTAATTTACTGCCTTTTCCTTTTGGTGGTCATTGCCTCACTCCACAGGATGGTCCCTGAAAGGCAAAAGAATTTGGCACTTTTGTTTCTCTTGCCCTGACTGGAAGGACTGCTTCCCATCCTTTCTCAGACGGATCTTATTATTTATTTTTTAATACAGAAATTTGATCATAATTTTTGTCTCTTGCCATAGAAAGCTTCTAGAGGTGACTTATAATAGAAACAAGCCCTAAAAACCTTTGAAAGAAGCCATCGGGGAGGTTGGGGAATTAGCTTTAAAAACGTGTGTTCTGTCAGTGCTGCAGTTTCAGATTTGCACTCGGTGGAAGAAGAAACCAGCTGGAGACTTAGCTCCTGGACTTGGTTTGTTTTATTTGACTGAATGAACATAACTGTAGTTCACTGTATGTAGTTATTTGCTTCCTGCCTACTTTGTTAGGTAGTTGTTTGAAATTAGAGATGTGTGATAGCCTAGAGTGGTGTCTCAGGGGCCAGAAACGTAGGTGTAAAATTAGCACTTTCCTTGACTCCACTGCATGACTTTGCATAGTTCTTATCGTCGTTACTAAGCTTATTTTGTATTTGTCCGGTTTGTGCGGTAAGGAAGACGAGATGATTAGGAAGTAGACTTGGTAGGTCAAAAACCTGTAGAAATAGTTAAACTTAGTGCGTTGACTAAATGTAATCAGCTTTTATTTTATTTTTATTTTACTTATTTATTTTTAAGAAGATTTTATTTATTTATTTGACAGAGAGAGAGAGAGGGATCACAAGTAGGCAGAGAGGCAGGCAGAGAAGAGGAAGCAGGCTCTCCCCGCCTAGCAGAGAGCCCAATGTGGGGCTCTATCTCAGGACTCTGGGATCGTGACCTGAGCCGAAGGCAGAGGCTTTAACCCACTGAGCCACCCAGGTGCCCCTTATTTTTATTTTTAAATAATTTTTTTAAGATTTTATTTATTTATTTGACAGACAGAGATCACAAGTAGGCAGCAGAGAGGCAGGCAGAGAGAGGAGGAAGCAGGCTCCCCGCCTAGCAGAGAGCCCGACGTGGGGCTCCATCCCAGTACCCTGGGATCATGACCCGAGCCGAAGGCAGAGGCTTTAACCCACTGAGCCACCCTATTTTTAAATAATTTTTTGAAAGATTTTCTTTTTAGAGGGAGAGAGCTTTCATGGGGTGGGAAGGGCAGAGAGGAAGGGAGGGAGAGACACGGGATTCATTCCCAAGACCCTGAGATCATGACCTGAGCCAGAATCTTGAGTTGGACACTCAGCTGACTGAGCCACCCAGGCACCCTTAAGATTTTGTTTTTGAGTAATCTCTACACCCAGTGTAGGGCAGAGAGTGTGATTCTTGATCTCGGGGTCACGAGTTTCACCGGGTGTGGAGCCTCCTTAATTAGAAACAAAACCAGGGGCGCCTGGGTGGCTCATTTGATTAAGCGTCTGCCTTCATCTCAGGTCATGATCCCTGGGGTCCTCGAATCAAGTCCCATATTGGGCTCCTTGCTCAAGGGAGAGTTTGCTTCCCCTTCTGCTTGTGTTTGTTGTCTCTCGGTAATACAGTCGTGGTTACTGCTTCTGCTTGTTTGGCTTATCGTGATCGTTTAATTTAGGGAGTACTATGAGGGACTCATATTGTCAGCGCTCTTTCCTACTTGCCTGCTTCAGTGGTCTTGTCTTCACCCTCCCGCAGCCACCCACAGGGTTGGGGACAGGGTGAGGCACACACTCCCTTGTCCTGCCATTGTCTGCACTGTATGTGTTGCTCTACCCACTTATCCTGCTTTTTATAATAAAATGTAATGCATTCACAAGGGTCCAAAATACAAACATTTATGGCTTGCAGAATTCTTTCAAAGTGGACATCTGCGTGAGCAATATCCATCTTAAGAAACAGAACTTTGCCATGACCCCAAAGTCTCTTTTGTGCCCCTCCCAGTAACAGACCCTTCCCCCTGCCCCACCCCTGTCATACGCTCTAATCTGGCTTTTATGGCAGTCACTTCTTTATTTATTTATTTATTTATTTATTTATTTATTTGCTTGCTTGCTTGCTTGCTTGCTTGCTTTAGTGTTTCATGATGTAAGTTTCTGTCCCTAAACATCATAGTTGAGTTTTCCTTTTTCCTCCTGGGATGGTGCTGGGTGAAATCCAACCCAGGACAAGGTCTTGCACTGTCTCCCTCCTCTGCTCTTGTCATCTGGCTGATGGTTGAAGATAGCTGGAAAAAAAAACCCATCCTAGCTGTGTGTCTGTCTGCCTCTCAGACTTCTTATTTTGAGGAATTTCAGATTTATACCAAAAAATTTAATCTTGGTTTAGATCTTTTAACTGCATCAGTTAGTCCAGTTACCCTTAAGGTAAGTACTGATACTTCCTCTGATTCAAATCTGCATCACTTTCTGTGGTTTTCTTTTACTTGAATAGATTTTCAAGCTTCTCATTTCTTTTTTTTTTTTTTTAAGATTTTATTTATTTATTTGACAGACAAAGATCACAAGTAGGCAGAGAGAGAGAGAGAGGAGGAAGCAGGCTACCCGCCAAGCAGAGAGCCTGATGTGGGGCTCGATCCCAGGACCCCGGGATCGTGACCTGAGCCGAAGGCAGAGGCTTTAACCCACTGAGCCACCCAGGCGCCTCTCAAGCTTCTCATTTCTTGAAATGTAGAAAGCCTAGTTTCATAACCCCTGACTGATGTTGGAATATTAGGTGGGCTAATTTTTGCTGTCTGGGTGGGTTCTTTTAATGTTGCCATGTTTCTTCTCTACTTGGTTATCTTTGATTGGGTGCTGGCTATTGCTTCTGGAATTTTTGGGGGTGTGTGTGTAAAGATTTTATTTGAACAAGAGGGAGTGAGAGAAAGAATGAGCAGTGGGGATGCAGAGCTGGAGAGGGAGAAGCAGACTCCCCACTGAGCAGGAAGCCCTATGTGGTGCTCTATCCCAGTACCTGAGTTGAAGGCAGACATTCAACTGACTGAGTCACCCAGGTGTCCATATCTGAGTACTTTTTCAAGTTATTTTCAGCAAGAGTCGTTAGGTGGGTGTTAATCTGTTACTGAATTCCCCACTGAGCTAAAAGCATGCAGAGACTTTTTCCTTTTACTCAGCTGCTATAGCCCTGTGTTCCTAAGTGTGCAGCATGTTTGTTGAATGAGTGATTGGCTCTGCCTTGTGACTCACTTCTTGCAGTTTGGAGGAAGTTACAGTGATGAAATCATCAAGGATATGTGCAAAGACTATTCTGCCAAAAAGGTAGTAATTATTGTTTAATAAAATGCTACTGTTTAAATGTCCAACACTATGGGAGTGGTTCGATATATTATACCTCACAATATGTTCCAGAAGAACATTTAAGGATGTAGAAAGATGTTAATGATTTGTTAGAAAAACCTGCAGGTTTCAGTATTAATAGTGAAATTAATAGTGTTAATTTATTATTACAGTATTAATAGTGGTTACGTCTGTATTGTGGGGTTACTAATGAATTTATTTGGATTCTGATTTTTAATGTGTAGAAGTGATGTTTTCCATTCCAGTACATATGTAATTTCCCCACTGTAACTGGTTGAAAGATTTTTTTCAAATTGTATCTGAAAATGTCAGTATTCATTCATTTGCTGATGTCTTGATGTATGGGTAGAGTCTTCTCTTGCATAAACCACATATATAATATATAGGCTGTGATTTGTTTTTGGTTATTTAAAGTGAAATGGGAATATAAAAATACTTACAAAGAAATTTGAGTGCAGAATCATTCTAGATTTTTAATGTTTTCTCTCCTGGTTGTTTCTAGTTATCTTGGCCTACACCTATTTTGACAGCAATTTTTCTTAACGACTTACCTTCAGTTGTTCCTAAAACATTCTTCTTTTTCTTCTTCTTCTTCTTCTTTTTTTTTTTGAATCAGTAGCTTTATAGTTTCACACTGCATGTGGTTAGTTTGTGTAAGTAATTTTGTGACAAGAATAGGAACAGCATATAGCTCAGCCAGCTTGCAGAAGGGCAAGGCCTACACCAGAATGGCTTTTTAACCCTGACCTGGGTGCCCAGAATGTCAGAGCTTTCTTTCCAGCCATAAATTTTGCAGAGGAAATGGAGAGTTAACGCATTGAGCTGCTTAAGATGTGTTTAAGTTACCCTGTAAAACTAAATTTTTTTAATCTTAGGTGTCACGGTTTTGTTTTGTTGTAGGTGACATGTTTTGAATTTCCTCAGATGTGTAAACAGTTTTAATCGTTACAATTCAGACTCAGGATACAAGAAGAAATATTGTCTTTCACTTTCTCCCTTTCTCTTTCTCCAGGTGGGTCCTACGTGTATGAACTCAGTGCAGTCCTTATACACAGAGGAGTGAGTGCATATTCTGGCCACTACATTGCCCATGTGAAAGATCCACAGTCCGGTGAATGGTATAAGTTTAACGATGAAGACATAGAAAAGATGGAGGGGAAGAAATTACAACTAGGGATTGAGGAAGATCTAGGTAAAACCTTTAAGTTGTGAGTGCCCTTTTAAAATATAAATTTTTTTTTTTGTTTTAACTAGAAATCTTCGTGATAATCTTAAGGCCCAAGATTGGGTTCTGGGTTAGCAAGGATATTTGCATTTCTTAAACACACGTAAAATCTCATTGCTAAAGAAGAACATCTTTTATTAGCAATGCCTGAATTTAAAAAAAAAAAAGTCTCCCCCCACCAAGATGGTTTCTGTAATGGTTTCAGTGCAGTTTGAGGGCAAATATTCAATAACCAGTTTAATTTTGGGTAGGAGCAGGGATGGAAAGGGGTGAGGATAGTAGGTTATCAAGCTTAAAATGATGAACAGTAGATTTAACATAGTAGAATTTGTAGTCCTTTTCTTTGGGTTAGGAGAGTCATGTTGGGGATGTAGCTTTAGCAGGGCACCATTGCTCTTGAGAACAGTGCCTGTCCTGTTGAGTGTCTTTTCCCATCCCTGGAATGTGAGCAGTGCCTCTGAGGAGTGAGCTGCTTGTTTTGTAGAGATAAGGTCTGCCATCAGGAGTACTTGGCAAATAGCTGTTACCATGTCCATGTTCTTGGCCCAGAATACCCAATTACTTCCCGCAGAAGTGAATAGTTCTTCTGGTAGGAGCCATCTTGGCTGAGCTTCTCATCACTTTATTACTGTGTTTGTCATTTTTGAATGAGGTTTGGACTGTGGGGTCTAAGTACAAGAAAAGGATTGGGAACAGGTGTGTCCCCTGCCACTGTTCTTAATGAATCAAATCCACTTTCTCAAGGTGTGAGGGAGGAGCATGGCTTTTTGAGTTGGCCTTTGGTGCATACGGGGAATCTTTTGGCGGATGGTTAAGGGGAACCATGTTTTCGTAATTTGTAGAGGTAGTTCCGATTTTTTCTTTTCTTTTTTAAGTTCCCATTTTTAAATCACATTTAGGGTATTATGCTAAGCAAAATAAGCCAGTCAGAGAAAGACAGTTATCCTATAATCTCAGTGATATGTGGAATTTGAGAAACAAGACAGAGGATCATAGGGAAAGAGGAAAAAATGAAACAAGAAACCAGAGAGGGAGACAAACCTCTTAATAGCAGAGGTTTGTCTCTTAATAAGAGACTCTTAATCTCAGAAAATCTTAGAAAACAAATTGAGGGTTGCTGGAGTGGAGGGGGATGGGAGGGATGGGGTTCCTGAGTGATGGAGATTGGGGAAGGTATGTGCTATGGTGAGCATTGTGAATTGTGAAAGACTGAAGAATCACAGACCTGTACTCCTGAACAAATAATACATCATATGTTGATAATAATAAGAATTAAAAAAAATAGAAAATACTACAAAAAATTAAATCACATTTCGATGTTTATAGATACTCAGCTGTATTACTCTGACTTTAATACTGAGGTTCTTAACATTTGCTTTTATATATATAGGTATAGATATATAAGTATATATTTTGAGTAATCTCTACACCCAGTATAGAGAGAGATATATATATATATTTTTAAGATTTTATTTATTTATTTGACAGAGAGATCACAAGTAGGGGGGAGGGGAAGCAGGCTCCCTGCTGAGCAGAGAGCCCAATGTGGGGTTCGATCCCAGGACCCTGAGACCATGACCTGAGCTGAAGGCAACAGCTTAGTGCAGCTTAACTCACTGGGCCACCCAGGCGTGCCCCACTCTGGGAACAAAACTGAGATGTGGCTTTAACTGTTCTTAACTGAGGTTTATTTGATTTATCTTAATTTTAGTCAGAATTGTAGGATTAAAAGTATTGCTGAGGCTGTTTTGTTTAGTATGCTCATATATAGATAGTCCTAAATTTTTTTTATTTTAAATAATTTTTTTTTAAGATTTTATTTATCTGACAGAGAGATCATAAGTAGGCAGAGAGAGGGGGAAGCAGGCTCCCCGCAAGCAGAGGGCCCGATGCGGGGCTTGATCCCAGGACCCTGAGATCATGACCTGAGCCAAAGGCAGAGGGTTAAACACTGAGCCACCCAGGCACCCCTAAACAATAAATACATTTAAAAATTTAAAATTCTAAAAAGAGGGGTGCCTCTTTTGGTCATGGGATTGAGCCCTGCATCGGGCTCTCTGCTCGGCAGGGAGCCTGCTTCCCCCCTCTCTGCCTACCTCTCTGCCTACTTGTGATCTCTGTCTGTCAAATAAATAAATAAAATATTTCAAAAAATCTAAGAAGAGAAAGAGACTCCACCGTATCAGGATCCCATCTCAGTGTCTTAATACCTCTCACAGCTGTATGCAGTGTACATTGCCAGTTTCATCTCTTATTTATCAAAAACAAAATCTTTGTTGATTAAATTCTATGAGTCATTTATTCCAGTATTCTGTCATGAACTTCTTTGAATTGTTCTATATTCCGTCTCACACAAAGTATCGAGCATGTTGGGGCATGTGGGTGGCTCATTCGGGTGAGAGTGCACTCCTGATTTCAACTCAGGTCATGATCTCAGGGTTGTGAGATCGAGCTCCACATCGGGCTCTGCAGTCAGTGTGGAGTCTCCTTATCTCTCTTCCTTCCTCCCTCTGTGTCCCTTCCCCTGTTGCCTCATGTGTGCTCTCTCTCTCCCATAAATATATAAAACCTTTTTTTAAAAAAATAACAAACATGTTAAATCTAGTTAGAAATGCCCAGCCTCCTCATTAGTGTACATGCTCCTGACATTGTTATTTCCCTGTAATGATGGTCTTCAAACATTTTGCCGTGTGTTCTCTGAAAGAATATTGAACAAATTTGTGTTCCCTGAATGTTTTACTATGTTTTGAAGATTTTATTTATTTGAGAGAAAGTATGTGCACAAGCGCAGGGAGAGAGGTGCTGGGGCGGGGGGGAGAGGGGAAGGGAGAGAATTCCAAGCAGGTTCTGCACACAGCCCAACAGAGGGCTCAGTCTCAAAACCCTGAGACTATGACCTGAGCTGAAACCAAGAATCAGTTGCTAAACTGACTGAGCCACCCATGTGCCCCTCCCTGAACATTTTTTTTTTAAGATTTTATTTATTTATTTGACAGACAGAGATCACAAGTAGGCAGAGAGGCAGGCAGAGAGGGAGGGGAAAGCAGGCTCCCCTGCTGAGCAGAGAGCCCGATTTGGGGCTCGGTCCCAGGACCCTGAGATCATGGCCTAAGCCGAAGGCAGAGGCTTTAACCCACTGAGCCACCCAGGCGCCCCAATAATGTGATTTCTGACATAAATAGCGAAACCGTAACATCACTCTTTTAAGAGAGTCCAGATGAAATTAGTAACACAGTATCAACTTTTCAGACACACTTATAGATGGGTCTTTCTTTGGAGCAGGACATTTTTAACCCTTACCCTTTCTCCCATGCTAGTATTTACATTATAATTGACTATATGGGATTTTGTTCTATTGGAATATACTTAAGATCTCTGTAGCCATAAATCTCTAAATAATACAAAAGTTCTTTTGGATTGAGCTTTTTAATTTTTTTTATCTGACAGAGACACAGAAAGCAAGGGAACATAAGTAGGTGGAGTGGGAGTGGGAGAGAGAGAAGCAGGCTTCCTGCTGAACAGGGAATACGATGCAAGGCTCAGTCCCAGTCCCTGTCCCTGGGATCATGACCCGAGCTAAAGGCAGATGCCCAATGACTGATCCACCCAGGTACCCCTGCATTGAGCTTTTTTAAAAAAATTGTAAATACCACCACATAATCGATCAATTTAAGTATGTCAGTAAACATCTGAATGGAACAAAGCAAAATTTTCTTATAAATATCTCTTCTAATGACATGGCTAAAACTTTATTAATTTGTGGGTGAGAGGTTATATCTATCTTTCCGATGTGAGAGGATAACTGAGAAAGGAGAGGCAGAAACCACCAGTGGAACCATAGCATTGAGGCAGATTGATTTTAGAAAAGAACCTAGTGAATTGACAATCTGGTCATTGATTTCCCCAGAACTAAGCGTCGTAGCCCCCTGGAAGGATACCCTGGGATACTCAGCACCATTTTGAAGATCACGTTCATGTGATAAACTTGACCTGCAAAACACTTAGTATTTCTACTTGCTACTGAATTCACAGTTAATCTTTACGCTTGTTAGCATTTTAATGAACGTATCATTTTGTTAAATTTTTGTTTTTTTTCCAGTTAACATCCAGTGTTATATTAGTTTCATGTGCACAGTATAGCGTTTCAAAACTTGGCAGGGGCGCCTGGGTGGCTCTGGGTTAAAGCCGCTGCCTTCGGCTTGGCTCATGATCCCAGGGTCGTGGGATCGAGCCCCATATCGGGCTCTCTGCTCTGCGGACAGCCTGCTTCCTCCTCTCTCTCTGCCTCTCTGCCTACTTGTGATCTCTGTCTGTCAAATAAATAAATAAAATCTTTAAAAACAAAACAAAAAAAACTTGGCATACAACACCCAGTGTTCCTCACACCAGTGAACTCCTTAACCCCCACCACCCATTTAACCCATGGACCTGCCCTCTCCTCTCAGGCAGCCATCAGTTAGGGATAAAATAATATGGATTTATTTTTAGAATCTAAGACCAACATTAGAATAAACTCATTGCAGTAAGACCAGCTATCTGCTTCTAGATTTGTCTTCATGAAAAATTGTACTTAACCATCTTTTAAAAATGGAATGTGACACACAAGGGGGGTAGCGTAGTAAACATGTCTAAATATTCAGACATCCAGGGAGCATGCTGAATTTGTATTGCCTTTTAGTGTTTTTGAAATTTTTTTAAAAGATTTTATTTATTTGATAGAGAAAAAGACAGTGAGGGAGGGAACACAAGCAGGGGGAGTAGGAGAGGTAGAAGGCGGCTTTCCGCTGAGCAGGGAGCCCGATGTGGCCCTTGAGCCCAACACCCTGAGCCCCCCCAGGCTCCTCTGCCTTTTAGTGTTTTAGATCTCTGTTATAGTACCTTAAGTGTGGGGTGCCTGGTTGGATCAGTTAGTTGGGCATCTGACACATGCTCTCAACTCAGGGTCATCAGTTAAAGCCTCATGTTGGGCTCCACACTGGGTGCGGACCTACTTACAAAACAAATTAAAAAATAATAAATGAGGGACGCCTGGGTGGCTCAGTTGGTTAAGCAGCTGCCTTGGGCTCAGGTCATGATCCCAGCGTTCTGGGATCGAGTCCCACATCGGGCTCCTTGCTTGGCAGGGAGCCTACTTCTCCCTCTGCCTCTGCCTGCCTCTCTGTCTGCCTGTGCTCGTTCTCTCTCTCTCTCTCTCTCACTAATAAATAAATAAATAAAATCTTAAAAAAAATTAAAAAAATAATAATAATAAATGAATAAGTATCTTAAATGTGTATTGTGGGAGTTGTGTTCTGTGGCCCTCCCCTTGCCTCTCTCCTGCAAAGCATGGACCGACAAAAGGCATTCTAATTTTGTACCTTTCATTTCTCCACCTCAGCAGAACCTTCTAAGTCCCAGACACGTAAACCCAAGTGTGGCAAAGGAACTCACTGCTCTAGAAATGCGTATATGTTGGTGTATAGGCTACAAACTCAAGAAAAACCCACCACAGCTGTTCAGGTACCAGGTGAGCCATTTTCTAAGAATCCAAAAGGCAACACTGTAGAATATCATGCTTATAGGTCAATGACAGGAAATTACTGCTTTTGTCAAGATAGGTTCATTGCATATGGTAAATGTTGGTAAAAGTAGATATAGTCACAGATTTGCTTTAAAGTAGTGAGTTTTGGGGCATCTGGGTAGCTCAGTTGGTTTAGCATCTTACTCGATTTCAGCTTGGGTCTTGATCTCAGGGTCATGAGTTGGAACCCCACATTGGGCTCCACGCTGGGCATGGAACCTACTTAACAAAATAAAAATAAAATAATGAGTTTTGGGGGCACCTGGCTGGCTTAGTTGATACTGCGTTGTGGGTTTGAACCCTACGTTGGGTGTAGAGATTATTTAAATATTTGTTTATTTGAGATAGCATTGCATGGGCCGGGGGGTGTCCACTCATGAAAGGGGGAAGGACAGAGGGAGAGAATCTTAAAGCAGACTCCTTGCTGAGCGAGGAGCTCAGTCTCATAACCCATGAGGTCATGACCTAAGCTGAAACCAGGAGGCACACGCTTAACCAACTGTGCCACCCAGGCACCCCAAAAATGAGTTCTTTAAGAAAAAAAGTGGTGAGTTTTCAAAATAAAGGAGCCTTTAACAGAACTATTCCACTGACCCCCTCCCCTCGCAAAGAAAAGCAAAAACAGTTTAAATTTTATAGGTAAGCAAAGCATTATTTATTTGTTTATTTATTTATAAAACGATTTTATTTATTTAGAGAGGCAGGGGGTGGGGGGAAGCAGGCTTCCTGCTGAGCAGAGAGCCCAATGAGGGGCTCAATCCTGGGACCCTGAGATCATGACCTGAGCCGAAGGCAGAGGCCCCAACTCACTGAGCCACCCAGGCGCCCCGCAAAGCATGTATTTAAAGAGCCATTTAGTTTTACTTTAATTTGTAAAGCATAAAATATGTTTTAGCCACTTTTAACTAATTTTTATGGGTTATTTTTTAAAAGGAACAGTTGTAGGCTGCTTGGCTGGCTCAGGTGGTAGGGCCTGCAACTCTTGATCTCAGGGTGGTGATTTTGAGCCGCAGGATGGGCATAGAGCCTATTTAATTAAAAACAGAAGAAGGAGAAGAGTTGCTACTGGCCTGAGGGCCGTCCTTAGTTGTCATTTTATGTAATTCTGTCTGTGCTCTGTGGCATCCACAGTTCTGATGGTATTTTCTGGGCCATTTGATGGCTCCAGTTGGCTGGTGACATGGAGAACCAGGTTGGGCATCACCCAGTATTATTCTAGTGGCTCCTGGAAGTTTTACTTTCACCTTCAGGGTGGAGGTCTGTCCCAGGAAGGGAGACCTCAGGAAGAAGTTGCCACCAGAATCCTAGCCAGTATTTGGTATAGTTCAGAGATCAGTGTGGTTCTTTGTCTTTGAAAACAGGAAAACATTTATTTTTTTGTATTTTCTGTTTGGAAAGCCTTTCTTCAAGAGCTGGTAGATCGCGATAATTCCAAGTTTGAAGAGTGGTGTATTGAAATGGCCGAGATGCGCAAGCAGAGCGTGGATAAAGGAAAAGCTAAACACGAAGAGGTTAAGGAGCTGTACCAAAGGTTACCTGCTGGAGCTGGTCTGTAAGATATTCTGGGACAGCACTGTTGCCATGACGTGCCTTGTCTCTTTCATGTTCGCAGATGTGTATGAACAAACCTGCCCCCAGCCCTTTCCTATACCCTGCTTGTGCCGCTGAAGCACTGCAGAATTACTGTGTAAACCAGCAAGAGTGTGATGTGTAGCATTCCATAGAATTTTCATTTATCATGTACTTTAAGAACGGGAAGCTCTTAATAAATTACAAGGTTTAGGTCAGCGCTCTACATATATATAAATAAGTCTTACAGATGTTTGTATTTTGTAAGATACTAATTTGCTCTTAACAAAAGATCTGATTGGGTAACTGTGGAAGCAAGTTGTTTCCTTGCACAGTGTGTGCCCTGGCCATATTAACTGGCATTCTTTTCTATGAATGCTATTTTTTACGATACTGGTAGACTGATTTGAAATTTAATATCAAATATTCTGCTAAGAACAGGAGAGCTTTCTGCTGACCCCTAATTTCTTAAGAATTATCCCACATGAGCCAGCTCATCCCTTTACTGTGTATGTTTAATGCAAGTTTACCTAGTGCCTTAGGAAGAAAATCCCAACTTTTCCAGGCTACTGTGCCATCAGTAATGATACGCTGTCTTTGTCGTTTCATAGACAGAATTCCCCATGCCCAGTTCCTGCATAAAGAATAGGCAATTCAATCCTAATTTTAGAAAATAAATACTCAAGCATAATTGTACTTGTGGTTTTGTCTTTTTCATATCTTAATTTTCTATTACTGGTATAACTTTAAACAAAAGATGAATATAAATTGCTAAATCTGTAAGAATAGCTCTTAAAAGTTCTTTCTGAACTACATCTTATTTGATTCGGACCTTTTTTGTAACCTGCTACTCTCACTTTGTCCCAAGGGTTGGGATTATTCTAAAGTGCTAGACTGACCTTATTTTACTGGAAATTATTTGGAAATGAATATGACTCAGATCTCTAAATTTATTCAAAAGAGTTGAGACCTAGAAATCTATTTTTGAACCGTATTCCCCAGTTTCCTGCATTCACTGGACGAGAGAAAGGGACTTACTGAATCTAAAGTAAAATGCCATTTTTGAACCTCTCTTTAAAACTGCTGTATCACCCGAAGATTGGATATGTCAGGTTAACACATACTTGTGCTTCTCTTGGCTGTTTTCATTTAGTCTAGAAGAACCTGTGCTTACGTTCTTAGAATATGGCTCTTTATCAGTACTTTTACAAATAATGAACTTTATGATTTTTTTCCCCATTTGCAGTAAACTTACATAGTAGAAAATCTGTGTTGTGCTAAAATGTTGAAAAATCCCAAAGCAGATGACCATGGTTTTGTGCTGTCTATCCACGTCTTTGCTAAGCATTTTCTGAATCCTACCTGTGTTTGTAAACCTATTTAAAGAAGTTTCGCTTTCCTAAAATGCAAGCCTCATTGGGAACACAAACCCTTTTGGCCCTTCTAATTGAAATAAATTAATAATCAAATTTTATCTGTAGGTGGAGTGTTCCAAATATTTTTGATGCCACAGTTTTTTCTGGCCTTCTTTTTATAACTTCCCTAAAGAGAATGTCTTATGTTCAATCCAGCATTTAAAAAAAAGTTTATAAGTAACTTTTAGCCAAAATGTACACTTTCCTTAGTAAATATCTTAACAAATGCTTTCCTGTTTTGCTAAATGCCGATATTTTAAACGCTTTGGTATCTCCATCTTGGTGAATAGAGGTCTCATTCCTTTTTGGTGGTTGATGACCTATGCCTTCGGAAAGTGTTGCTCAGGTGCTTTTCTGGATCACAAGTCATAGAGAAATTGCCATGAGTCTTTGTCTAAAGCAGAAGCATCTGTAGTTTAAAAACTTGCCAGAAGCACATCTGCCTTAACCCTGAGACTGGCACTCGACTCTGATCCCAGGGATAGTCTTGGCAGAGATTGACACAGTTTTACAGTAATGGAGATTGAAAATGAAAGAGAGACCTGTGACCACAGTTACTCTTCCACCTACAGGCCCTCCAGCATACTAGCACCCTGAATCTAGAAAACGGCCAGAATTAATAATACAGTATTAGATCAGAATCCCAGGCCTGCTGTCTTCCTCCTCTTACTAGAAAATCAGATATGATCTTTCTAATCTTCATATCTTACATTTAATCCATATGAAACTGCTCAAAACCAGAATATGCTTCACTTAGACATTTTCTGTGGGACTCCGGTAGGAGATCGGAGCACGTTGTCTTGAACAGTCTGCCTTTGAGCCTCGTTGTTGTCGCAGGGGTCAGGGGTGTGGCCCCCCTGGGTCTGGAGTCCTGGCAGACAGCCCTGGGCAGGCGTGCTTTTGTGCACATGCAGTTTTCCTAGATTGCTGTTCTTGTGAGGGTGAGGTTCCTTACTGCATTCTTCAGTTAGCCATAGCCCGTGTCGTCTGCTCTTCTGGGGAAATGAGAGCACCCGCCAAATTATTCTGGAATGTGGCTCTGTGTCACAGTTCTGTTTTCCCTCCTTTGATGGCCTTTAGATCAATAAAAATTTTAATCTATGTGACTGTATTTGGGAAAAGATGAGATATGCTAAAATGTTCATTTTCCTTTCTTGGATAGAGATCATTTGTCTTTGCATTCTTAAAATACCCAGTGTACTCTGTCCCTGCCAGATTCAACGTGATAAATGGCAATAAAATTGGGAGGGATTTTGAATTTAATGAACAATACCATTATATATTATAAAGTGCCACGACCATGTTGCCTATACTGAATATTAAGGTCTCCTCTTTATATATATTTTGTGAATGTATGATTAACTTTTCTATATCTCTTTTCTTCCAAAAAGCTCAAAATCCTTCACTTATCTTATCTTTTACATTCAACAACATCCCTGTGAGGTAGGTAGAAGGCAGGTATTATTACCTTCATTTTACAAATAAAAGACCTGAAGCATAGAGAGTTTAAGTGACTTGCTCAAGTTCAGTTCCTTGGTAGCAGAACTTGGATTAGACCTTGGTCTCAAGTTGCAGTCATGAGCTCTTTCTCTGCAGCAGCATTAGGGATGACCAATCGGAAGACTCTTAGTTGACAATGTACAGTCTTAGCATAAATAAGGGATGTGACAATGCCGAGTTCTGTTTTTGTAAAAATTGAAATGTTTCAAGCACAACTGGAAATGGAAATTAGTTCTCTAGACCTATAGTATAAAAGTGGTCAAAATGGGCTTTGAGTTGAATTGTCTATCCCCTCAGATCTCATCAGAAGTAGTACATAATACAAATACGTAAATTCAATCTCTGTATGTTTTCTTCTATGTTTTATGCTGGGACTCACTGGAGATCTTTGTAAGTAATCAAAGCTGGTCCTTTGTCTTTAATTTTGACTTTTAGGGAACTCATGGACTCAGTTTTCCCAAACGAAAATTCAGTATGAGGTGGTTTGGTTTTGTCTTAATTTTTGCAACTTCAAAATCAGTAACAGTTCAATTCTAGTGTACTCCATTCTGAAATTTGATTAAAATAGCTTAGTTTTTTGCGATAATAACATAATAATGTAACGAGTAGCTCATGATTATGGATTGGGGTGGGGAATCAAATACGTTATAATTGACAGTGTCCTCTTGGATGAAGAAAAATTCAGTGGTTGAAATAGGCTTTTATAAACCGATATAACTGATGAGGTTAATCTCTAACTTAAAACTCAGATGTTTCATATTCAGTTCCACATGTATATCACATATTGGTGAAAAGTGTTCATGAAAATCAATTATGAAATAAACATGATAGGGAATAAGGTTACGTGATTTACGAGCTGGCGTGGAGCATGACTTTGTAGTTAACCATCATGGGTGTCCTGATCAGAGCTCTGCTGTGCTGTCAAGCAAGACACTTCTCTCTGTGGATGCCTCTTTTGTAGAATGTGGTTAATAATACCAGCCTATCTCATAGGGCACTGTGCCGACTCGTCCCTATCGTGCACAGCTCCTTGAACCAGAGGGTAGTTCAACGGAGCTTTGTGTCGTGGTCCCCGAACATTTCCCCTGAACAGTGTTGCTTCTGATTCTGCTAACTTTGGACAGAGTTTGCATTGTCTTTTGAGGAAAATGAATGTATCACTTAGTCAAAAAACGGTAAAAATACATAGACTCTTTCCTTTCTTCCTCAGAGCCCTATGAATTTGTCTCTCTCGAGTGGCTGCAGAAGTGGTTGGATGAATCAACACCCACCAAGCCTATCGATAATCACGCTTGCCTGTGTTCCCACGACAAGCTTCACCCTGACAAGATCTCAATCATGAAGAGAATATCTGAATATGCAGCTGACATCTTCTATAGCCGATATGGGGGAGGACCAAGACTCACTGGTAATTCAGGGTGTCTATGGTCTCTGTGATCATCTGACCCAGACTGTGCCAGCCGGTCCAAATGTTCTGTACACTTTGCAGAAAGGAGTGGCTAAAGATAGAAGTTATGTAGCATTATACCTCACTTTTCATTGACAAAATTTCCTTCTTCTAAGAAACCATCTGGTAGTATTTTGTTACTTTGTTCAGTACTCTTCAATACTCGAACCTTGGTCTGGTTGATTGCACATCTATTGTAGATGGTTACTTAGCATGCAAATGGAAGCTGCTTGATTCTGCTTTGACTATAGAGCTGTATATAATGACATTAATGACATCGTATTCGTAGTCTGTTTGGTTCTGGTTGTCTTTCCTCGAAACATTTTATTTTTAACGGCAACATAAGCCCCACGTCCAACCTATAGGTGACTCTACTAAAATGAAATTGCGTGATCACCCTCCCTCCTTTTCCTAAATTAAATGCTATTCTCTGAATGTGTACAACTTACTGCATAAAAACGCATATAACCGCATGGCCCAGGCCTTCTCTTGTACACATCTGGAGTTCTACTTTCTAAATTTGTTTTTGATTCATGATCAGTGAACTAAGCAGTGGTAAGCTCTTTCAGAGAATCACATCTCATAGAATTCCTACAACTGTGAGTTTTAAAGTGGCCTTTGGTGGGTTCTTTTCCCCGTTAGTGTTCTGTGCTTTGAAATGTTCCAATATTTCATTCTCACATGAAGCTCTCAATTAACGTTATATAGATCCCAAATAGCTTGTTTCCCCCCAACTTAGAGCCTCAATTATTTAACTCTGGTCTCATAAAATATGTGTCTAAACCTTGTAGAGTACTGCACTTGATGGCACTTGATGGTTTTAGCATATTACACTTCATCTCTCATTGTTCTTTCTTTATGTGGATATGAGTTTTGCTGTCTTGAAGTCTGTACCTCCTAAGTAATTAGGCTAAAGACCAGCTTTTGGAAACTATTGTCAAAACCTGTGACTTTGCTTTAGAATTCTGTGTTCTGTGAAGTCCTGACACTTTGCTCACAGGTAACCTGTGCGCAAACAGACTTCATTTGCTGTCCTTCTCTCCCACCTCTAGTGAAAGCCCTGTGTAAGGAGTGTGTGGTAGAACGCTGTCGTGTGTTGCGTCTGAAGAGCCAACTGAATGAAGATTATAAAACCGTGAATAATCTGCTAAAGGCAACTGTAAAGGGGTATGTTACACAGCATATACTATTGACGATAAACCGAAATAGTTGTAAGAAGGAACCACCAAATGGCTTGTAGCCTATAGAAAATAGCAGTTAGGGTTTTTCAAAGAAAGAGGCGTAATGATGTATATGACAGGGAGGCTAGATTGTGCAGTGGCCTCCACTGTGGCCACGATAAACAAAGGTGAGTCACCCAGGCTTTGTGACTCTCTTCCCATCCATCAGAAAGATAGAAGCAGAGGTGCGGATCTGAGGTCCAGCCAGACCAAGGCAGTGTGTTAGTGCGTGTTCAGGTGTGGGGGTGTCCCCCTAGAGAGGCTGAGGTGTATTAAATGGTACCCAGAGGAGCATCCTTAGCAGAAAAACCCAGCGCCACTCCCTAGCGGACCTCTGGACCCAGGAACCAATAAAGTCAGGTGGCATTTATTAATGGCACTTATAGCTAGGTTTAACTTCCATTCTGTATTTTCCAAATAAAGAGTAACCTCTTTTAGTTTAGTTTTTAGTTTGCTGTTTTTGGTCATTCTCCAAATAGCCTCATGACTCCTTAGATGTGTGTATAGACATGGGTGTGTATATGTGAGGACCTGTATGTATGCTTGAAGGCGCAGCAGTAGTCAGGGGACAGAACGTAGCCCATTGGGTTGTGTTTGGTGTGAATGTAATTGAGGAAGCAGGTAAGACTTGGGATAGAAACAGAATCTGAGATACCTGCATTTTAGTAATGAAGAGTGGAAATGGCCAAAACATGGGAGTGGGTTAAAAATTGTGTGGATGGGGATGCCTGGGTGGCTCAGCCGGTTAAGCCGCTGCCTTCGGCTGCAGGTCATGATCCCAGGGTCCTGGGATCGAGTCCCACATTGGGCTCCTTGCTCAGCAGGGATCCTGCTTCTCTCTCTGCTTCTGCCTGCCACTCTGCCTGCTTGTGTTCGCTCTCTTCTCTCTCTCTCTCTCTGACATCAATAAATAAATAAAAAAATCTTTTTTAAAAATTGTGTGGATGGTAGCAAATTTTGAATGTTTGTAATTCATTTTTGTTCATGACCTTTACACGTAAAGGGGGGGGGCATTAGGAAATGTCACTTGCATGATCTCACATGGTCCCTGTTCCGCAGCAGTGATGGATTTTGGGTAGGGAAATCCTCCCTGCGCAGTTGGCGTCAACTCGCTCTTGAACAGCTAGATGAACAAGACGGTGACGTAGACCAAAGCAATGGGAAAATGAACGGCAACACCTTGAACAAAGGTAATGTGAAAAGTCTGTGTCGGTGGTCGGTCGTGGGCGGCACTGCAGAATTCCCACCTGTGCAATTGCAGAAGCCATTTTTATTAAGCCAGAAGCACTCAAGTGTCTCAGAACAAATAAAAAGATTGTTTAAGTTATTGAAGTTAAGTAAGGGCTCAGCGGCTCGTGAGGAATTCTGTGTGCCCTGGCATCCTTTTTCCTCCTGGTCGTGCTAGTTAATCACGGCAAAATTCTTTTTAATTCTGCTCCACACTAAAATTTTTAAGAAAGGTGAGTCTGCTGCTGGTCGCATAGGATGTTGTCAGCTCAGTATGTTTGGTTATAGATTATCTGCCACATTTACAGGCTGCCTTTGGCAAATAAAATGACCCTGTACTTTTGCATTTCTTTATCCAGGAGAGAAGGCAGCTTATGAATAGTATTTTCTTAATAAATTCTGCTGAGTTTTCTGATATGCTTTCAAGTAGGAAATTATGTTAATATAGGTCAACCACTAAATTGAATTTTATAATCAGTGTTTTATAAGATACAAGGGGAATTAAGGCTCTAAAAATTATTTGTAGGTTTAAATTGGAAGCTAGTGGTTTGATCAGTCTGTTCAGGTACAATTAGTGACCCTCAGCAATTGTCTCACCTCATTCTCTTATCCACTTATGAGGATCACATACATAGATTTTTAAAAGTTATCTTTTAATATTCTTAGCCTTTTTACTGAAATATTCTGAATTTTCTTGGTGTGGCTCTTCCCATATCACTACCTTTTAATTTTTTTGGATTTTTTTTAAATTTTAATAAATGGACTAGGATTATTTTTTTGAAGGAAGTTAACACACGGTGCTACATTACTATCAGGTGTACAACACAGTAATTCAGCAACTCTTTAACTTTATAAGAAAATAAAAACCCCAAAGCCACTCTTTGTTTCAGGCTGTGATTTTTAATGTTTTCAGATTTGACGTTTTTTTTCCCCTTTTGGTTAAAATCTGTACAAGGGCGCCTGGGTGGCTCAGTGGCTTAAAGCCTCTGCCTTCGGCTCAGGTCATGATCTCAGGGTCCTGGGATTGAGCCCCAAATTGGGCTTTCTGCTCAGTGGGGAGCCTGCTTCCCCCTCTCTCTGCCTGCTTGTCAGCCTACTTGTGATCTCTGTCTGTCAAATAAATAAATAAAATCTTAAAAAAAAAAATTGGGCCTTGCTTTAAAAAAACAAAATCTATACAATTCATGAACTTGACCTTAGTTTCAGTATTACTGAAACTAAACTGAAACTGAAATTATTACCCTATTTTTTAGTAGCATCGTGTGACACAGTGTGTTAAATATTTGCTTGGTGTTCTTTTAAACTTCTTTATGTGTTATTGGTTTGGTTTTTTTGTTGTTGTTTTGTTCTTTTTTTTTTTAAGCTTTTAAGTAATCTCAGCACCTAACGGGGCTCAAAATTAAAACCCAGAAATCAAGTAACTCCAGCAACTGAGCCAGCCAGGCACCTGAGTGATTGTTCCTTTTAAGTAAAGTCAGATGCCATAATAGGAAGTATCTTGATGTTGGCCTAGCTTAAAAATAGTTTTCATATTGGTTTGAGAGTAATATGCTTCTCTTCTCCCCCTTCCTCCATTCAGAGATTTTAAGAGCTTGAAGCAGAGCAGAAGGTACAAAGTAAAATCTGGACCCGTCTACCAAATATAATCACTATAAATGGGGTTTTATTTTATTTTTTAATAATGGCAGTCCTATAGGTGCAGTTGTGCATTTTTCTCTATCTGAATATATGGCTCTTTTTATTTAGGGGCTAAAGGAATCCCTACATCATTGTACGGACATACTCTATTTAACTGATTTTTTTTTTTCAGTTTTGTACAATTAATATATAAGAACAGATAAAGTGAGCATCCTTACATATGCTTGTACCTACATCTTTGCATAAATGCTTAGAAATGGTTGGATCAGAGAATTATAACCATTTATAATTGCCATGTACTGATACTATATTGGTACATTTTTTCCAGAAAGTATATACGGGTTTGTTTTTCCATGCTTTTATTAACATGAAAAATAATCTTTCACATGAACTATTACTAGTCTGATATACGAAAAATGACTTAGTGTCAGCGGTTTGCCTTTCAAAATTATCACCAAGATCAACCGTGGTCCTTTATTTATTTATTTATTTTTAAGATTTGATTTATCTGTTTGACAGACAGATCACAAATAGGCAGAGAGGCAGGCAGAGAGAGGAGGGGGAGGCAGGCTCCCTGCGGAGCAGAGAGCCCGATGCGGGGCTCGATCCCAGGACCCTGGGATCATGACCTAAGCTGAAGGCAGAGGTTTAATCCACTGAGCCACCCAGGCCCCCCCAACCGTGGTCCTTTATTTAAGAAGTTCTTGTTGTGTATGTGATAGAGTGTCCTTCCTATGCCTGGTTTTCTACCGAGCTTTTTAATGGTTAGTAAATATTCTTTAAATGTCTTATGTGCTTAAACTAAAACCCATGGATAACTATTCTAATTTCCTTAGACTTAAGACTTTCTATGTGACCGTGTAACTGGTGTACACAACTACAAATTCATGGTAACACAGTGTAGACAGATAGGAAAAATGAATATTGGAAGAAAAATGGTAACGGGAAAAAACTCAAGTAATGGGAGGAATATATATATTTTTCATGTTAAAGGTTAAGTCCTTATTTCTCATTAGTCTTTTCTGAAGCTTTTCTGTTCAACCCCGAAAAGAATAGGTGGGTGAAAATGACATGACATGTAGGTGATTAACTTGGTTTATGATCCTGTATTCTGAATAGCTTGACTAGAATTAATGGAAGGATATGTAAAGTATTTTTCAGTTCGAAAAAAGGAACATTTTCTTGCATAATCTAAATCTTGAAAAAAGGAAAACTGCCATTCAGATATTTTTCTTTCCTTTTAAGGGAAAGAAATATAACACTTCCTTCCAGTAGCAGGTAGGAATCACTTGGGTCTAATTTTTAGAATGTTTTAAGTTTTCTTTGTTCAGAATTGTGCCCAGTCGTATCTCTGCTACTTTGAACTTCAAATATAACAGCTAGAGTGGTTATTATCTGTATTTCTTTTGATTAGATGAATCAAAAGAAGAAAGAAAAGAAGAGGAGGAGGAATTAAATTTTAATGAAGACATTCTTTGTCCACATGGTAAGCTAGAAGCATAAGTCTTCCGTTGCTAGTTTGATGTTAGCATATCATAAATGTGTTGTTCAGAGTTTTGCCACATTTCTTAGGGGTTAGGCCCAGACCTGGCAGCCAGGGTGGAGTAGCCGGCTTTCTAGCCTGTGCTTAGTCTTTAATGTTTCTGTTCTCTTATCCTGTTTATTTTTTATTTATTTATTTTTTTAAGATTTTATTTGACAGAGATCACAAGTAGGCAGAGAGAGAGGAAGAAGCAGGCTCCCCGCTAAGCAGAGACCCTACTGTGGGGCTCGATCCCAGGACCCTGAGATCATGACCTGAGCCGAAGGCAGAGGCTTTTAACCCACTGAGCCACCCAGGCGCCCCTGTTATCCTGTTTAATAGTTAGCTTCTTGCTGCCTGTTCTCTCGCTAGTACCCTTCATATATCTTCTGCTTTCCTTGCAAGAAATTTAAAAAAAAAGCAAAATAGGATTTTCCCATATTTAGAGAAGAAACTTTTTTGCCACTTGCCACGTTGAAGGACCGAGTTAAAAGGAAGAATTTGTTATGTCCCATGACTGTGAGTCTTTGCTCTACTTGAACATTTTCAGAACAGTGTTTATACATTTTAATATTATCAGGGCTATTTCTGGTTTCATTTCGTTTTCATTTATTGACCAGCTGCCGTGTGCTGTTTACTCCTAATAATAATTTCCAGGTTTTTATTTATCCTGTGTATCTGGTTGCATATTAGTCTTAGGGAGTGCTCACTTCTAGTAAGCAACTCTCTCTTTTTTTTTTTAAATTTAAGATTTTATTTATTTATTGGTTAGAGTGAGCGAGCACATGCAGACAGAGAGGCAGGCAGAGGGAGAAGCAGGCTCCCTGCCAAGCAAGGAGCCCGATGTGGGACTCGATCCCAGGACGCTGGGATCATGACCTGAGCCGAAGGCAGCTGCTTAACCAACTGAGCCACCCAGGCGTCCCTAGTAAGCAACTCTTTGCAACGGACTCATTGTGTATGAGACATGGTTTTCCGTTCTGTTAGCCCTGTGAAAGTCAAACAGGCATTTGCTTCTCAAAGCCACTTACTGCATAAGTGTCCCCACCTGTCCACCCCATCCTTGACTGTATCCAGCTCTTACCAGTTCATTATGAACCAATGCGTGGTATCTCAACACCTACCCGCATGCGCACGAGTCCTTTTATATACAGAGTCCTTGAGGACATTAATGATTATAGTTGTCACTGGAATGGTACTTGTATGCTGGCCTTTTGGACATTGTTGCACTGTACTTTCACTGACTGGTTGAGGGACTGTGCTTACTTGTTTACTGGCCATACAGCTGGGAGGGGAAGTCATCTTGGAGTGTGGATTTGGGTCTCACGGGGTCACAAGCCCATCTGTCCTTCCTGTCCCATCACCCTGCCTCCCAGCTGGCCACTCTTACACTGTAATGCACAGGAGGAGCACAGACGCAGAGAGGACATGACCTCGTGTTGGCAGGTTGAGTAGGTAGAAGAATGTAAAGTGAATAGCCAAGAGTATATCAGTTGTTCTCATGATGCTTTCATACCAGCTTTTCTTTTCTCTTAACCATCACAGCAAAGATGTAGACAGTGGGGTACGTGCCTCCCTTTTGAGAGTTGAGGCGTCTGCGACACAACGCTGACTTTCCTGCTTCGTGCCTCCCAGCTGTTTGAAACAGTGTCAGAACTCAGACTGTCATCTTACCCCTTGGCTCACTGACTTTTGCTCAGCCTTCCCACCTCTTGTCTCATCTTGTCATTTCAGGATCACAT
This sequence comes from Taxidea taxus jeffersonii, assembly GCA_003697995.1. NCBI lineage: Eukaryota > Metazoa > Chordata > Mammalia > Carnivora > Mustelidae > Taxidea > Taxidea taxus. Next base: position 6,439 of record ML107862.1, on the reverse strand, counting down.
TTGTGACAAAAAGCATGGCAGAGCTGAATGTGATTTCAGGACTTGTGCTGAACTCCTCAGCTGAAATTTTGAGCACAAGAGGTGGTTTTTAGGTCTTTAGCCTGATCTCAACTCCTGGCTATCCTTTGATTTTGCTTTTATTGTTTTTCTACGTACGTTGTACACTCACCAGGGGGCTTGAACCCACGACGGTGAGATCAGGACTCACGTGCTCCACCCACTGACCCAGCCACGCACCCCTACTTTCTCTAGTAATTTAAAAGGATGGTTCTCAACGATTGTTTTTGTGGACCTCACTTTGCAGTGTACTGTGTGTCTATGGGACCCAGGTTTTCAGGTGCAGGATATTGGACCTTACTTAGAAACCCACTTCACTCATCAGGTTTATATTAAAGCTCATTCCTGAGCTGTGGTCGTGGTGGTAATAGAACACCACTAGGAGTAGGAAGAACTGAAAGAAAAAGAGCACAGGAGCTGAGTGTTGACCGTGTGTCTGTTAGTTTGTTGTTGTTGTTGTTTTGTGGAGTTTTTTGTGGTTTTTTTTTTGTTTGTTTGTTTTTTTGTCCCTTAGTTCTGTAAGGGTATAGATACTAACTCATTTAGCCTCTAAAGCAACCTTTGCTGTTGGGGGCCCCTGGCTGGCCTCTTGCTCTGGGGAGCTCCCACTATTTGGGATCTGCTCTTAGGCTACTCAGATTTTCCATAAGTATCTTCCACCTTCCTGCTTGCAGAGTGCTGACTGGACTGTCAGAGCTCTGGGGTCGTGGGATACAAGAGGGCTTGAGAGTCTCTGCCTTCTGTGTGGAAATACTTGACTCCAACTCAGCTCGTGCCCACATTCATCTGCGCACTTTGTTCCCTGGTGCAGGGGCCTGAGGCTGCAAGTTGTCAGAGAAGCCTGTGGTATTCTGGGGATAGAGTGGCTTAGAGCATGAGGAAGGGACTGAGAATTGTACTGCCTCCTAAGTACAGACTTGCGGTCCATTTCCCTGTTTTTTAATACCATCTGTGCTCCCAATTCCTGGGTCGCTGGGGGGCACTTCTGCAATGTAGTAAATCTGGTTACTCCCTGGCTTTCGCCAATTTAAAATTCATTTTTCTTGTGTCCCATCCATTTCCTTTTAAGCTTCAAAAATATTTGTTGGCATGGCTCCCACAGTGTTCTCTTTATCCATCATTATGACTTTTTTTTTTTAAGATTTTATTTATTTATTAGAGAGAGAGAGAACGTGAGCACAGGCAGAGGGAGAAGCAGGCTCCCTGCCAAGCAAGGAGCCCGATGTGGGACTCGATCCCAGGACGCTGGGATCATGACCTGAGCCGAAGGCAGCCGCCTAACCAACTGAGCCACCCAGGCGTCCCTCATTATGACTTTATAAATTTTTCTAAAAATCCCTTTACTCTGGGGGCACCTAAGTGGCTCAGTCAGTTAAGCAAGTGTCCAACTCTTGATTTTGGCCCAGATCACGATCTCAGGGTTGTGGGGTCAAAAGCCAGTGTTGGGCTCCACATGCAGTAGGGAGTCTCCTTGGGACTCTCCCCAGAGAGAGGGCTTACGTGGCCCTTCCCCCCACATGCTTATATGCCCGCACACATATACACTCTCTCTCAAATAAATCCTTAAAATTAAAAAAAAAAAATCCCTTTACTCTGCTGTTTTGTTTTTAAGATTTTATTTATTTATTTGACACAAAGAGAGATCACAAGTAGGCAGAGAGAGGGGTTGGGGAAGCAGGCTCCCCGCTGAGCAGAGACCCCGATGTGGGACTCGATCCCAGGACCCTGAGATCATGACCTGAGCTGAAGGCAGAGGTTTAACCCTCTGAGCCACCCAGGCGTCCCCTTTTACTCTGGTTTAATATCATTCAGGAGGCACTGAAAGTCCAGTTTGAGAATTTTATTTTTATCTGGATATCCTTATTGTAAATTTGCATATTTTTACTGTAAAATCCCAGTATATCTATAAAGCCCTGTGTATATTTAATACATCAGAGATTTATGTGAATTAATCACTGGATTATATTCCATTAGGAGATTTACTACTGCTATAGAGTTCAGTATTTATTGCATATGCTATGTATGCATCAGGCTTTTTTACCCAGTTCATTTTGTATTCATTTAAGTGGAAAACCTTCCTATAACCTTTCTTCCTTCCTTCCTTCCTTTCTTTCTTTCTTTGACACAGAGAGAGAGACAGTGAGAGTGGGAACACAAGCAGGGGATACGGGAGAGGGAGAAGCAGGCTTCCCATTGAGCAGGGAGCCTGATGTGGGGCTTGATCCCAGGACCCCAGGATCATGACCTGAGCCAAAGGCAGGTGCTTAATGACTGAGCCACCTAGGCGCCCAACCTTTTTTTTTTTTTTTAAATAAAATTTATTTGAGGCAGTGTCTGCATGCTAATGAGCTGGGGGAGGGGCAGAGAGAAGTAGACTCCCTGCTGAGCCAGAGTTCCCCCGCCCCAAAACATGGGGCCGGATGCCGGGACCCTGAAATCATGACCTGAGCCGAAATCAAAAGATGGACATTTAACTTACTGAGCCACCCAGGCATCCCTAAACCTTTCTTATTGCACAATTTGCTTTGCAGTTGGGCAGTTTAGATCTAGATATTGTGGGTGAGGGTATTTATACACAATCTAAATTCATTGTTTACTAGATTTCTGTTTTTTACTGGAGGAATCCTTGGGGATTAGGCTGTCCAGTATATTTGGTGAATTTGATCTCTCATGGCTGATTTGATCTTGTGTTGGGAGATGTTGCTCCAGGATGAATTTCATTGATTGGCGGGACTTATTACAGGACACAAGTCTAAAAATTCATATACCACAAGTAAAAATTAGTGATTGTGAGGTCATAAGCAGAATTCAGATATGTTCAGCCATGTGGTTATTAAAATGATAGGACATGGAGTGCTTGGATGGCTCAGTTGTTAAGCATCTGCCTTTGGCTTGGGTGGTGATCCCAGGGTCCTGGGATCAAGCTCCCTGCTCAGTGGGAAGCTTGCTTCTTCCTCTCCTACTCCCCCTGCTGTGTTCCCTCTCTCACTGTGTCTCTGTCAAATAAATAAATAAAATCTTTAAAAAAAAAATAAGACACTAACTTTAGAAACATGGTAAGAAGTACAGGGGAGGATTTTGTTTATTCAATGAAACTGCAATGAAGTGATTTATTAAAATAGTCTCCTGAATTCAGAAATAAATTTAGGTTGTTCTTTATACACATCCAGCATTGAAATGCCTACCATCAGAACTAGGACAACACGTCACCAGTGCCAGGAAATCCCCTTAAAGTGTGTGTGTGTTTGCATTACTGTTTCCTTTGTTCACGTACCGCTTCTGAATCACGTACATAGTTCAGCACAAACGTAGCCTTCAGTCCTTTTTGGGTAGCAAGAAAGAAACCAGTTTAAAATTATAATTGCCTTGGAGTTCTTTTAAATCAGATTGTGGAAATCTACTTTCATCTTTTTTATGGCTGCATTATATTTCATCATAAAGATGTACTAAATTAGAATCCAGTAACCCAGTTAACCTTTTAAAAAAAGTTCCCTAGTTGTCTGAGGATAGACCTATTGGAATAGGTCTTCATGACCTCAGGAAGTTTAAGTCAACAGCCTACTCAGAAAGAAGGTGAATTTTTACAGTGTGACCTATTTGCTCTGATAATAAGTTCTCTAGAGCAATCTTTTCTTGGGGTTATTCAGAGCTCAATGAGAGATGGAATGGAACACGATGCAGGTGCAAGAAATTTGGGGGTTTGGATGAGACAGACCTGAGGTCATATCCCAGCTTCATTATAAACAACTCACGGTGGTGACTGGGTATATCAACTTCACTGATTCTCAGTTTTATTTTATAGAACCTGTAAAGCAAAAAATGATGCAGTACTTTGAAAAGTTATTGGCTTTATTTTTCTTAAGTATGGGGGTAGAAACAAATATATGGCTTTGAAAACCTAAAGATTTTTTCCGGGGGTGGGGGGGGGTGGGGTGGGGAGATAATGATTACACCTAATAACGTAAGTGCAGTTCACTAATTTACTGACCAGGGACAGCTGAAATAACAAGAAGTAGAAGCAGAAAAGGGGCGAGGGGTAGAGAAAGACAGGCCCCCTGTCTGCAAGTAGTAAACTGATGTGGAGCCCTTGAGATTGGGAGTTGTTGCTGCCTGGGCATTCCTGTGATGGGAGAAGTGGGAGGGGGGTGATGTTGACCAGTGTTCTCCTCTGGGTTTGTATTTTTTTGTTTTAGGATGTATTTATTTTCTTTATTTCATAAAGAAAAGTGTGCGGGGGAGGGGGGCAATGTGGACAGAGAAAGAGAGACTCTCCCTGCAGACTCCCTGCTGAGCGAGGAGCCTGACACGGGACTCAGTCCCAGGACCCATAAGATCATGACCCGAGCCAAAACCAAAAGTTGGGGGCTTACCTGACTGAGCCACCCAGGCACCCAGTCCTCTGCTATTTTCAAAGATCCCTGGGGGCTGGGGTGACAGCAGTTGTAAGAAAGCCAACTGGACTTTGACTGGAGATGGTTTTCTGATTGAACAGAGCTTGCTTTATTTATTCAGCTTAGGTTGATACATGAGAGAATGGTTCTGCTAAGATTGGACCCAACCTTGGGTGCCTTGGTGGCTCAGTGGGCGAAGCCTCTGCCTTCAGTCAGCTCAGGTTATGATCTCAGGGTCCTGGCATCAAGTCCCGCATCAGGCTTTCTGCTCAGTAGGGAGCCTGCTTCCCCTTCTCTCTCTGCCTGCCTCTCTCCCTACTTGTGATTTCTCTGTCAAATAAATAAATCTTTAAAAAAAAAACAAAAAAACAAGAAAGAAGGGGCACCTGGGTGGCTCAGTGGGTTAAGCCCCTGCCTTCGGCTCAGGTCATGCTAGGGTCCTGGGATCAAGCCCCGAATCGGGGCTCTCTGCTCAGCAGGGAGCCTGCTTCCCCCCAACCCCTACCTGCCTGCCTCTGCCTACTTGTGATCTTTCTCTGTCAAATAAATAAATAAAATTAAAAAAAAAAAAGAAAAAAGATTGGACCCAACCTTGAGAATACTATTTCTCTAGCCAGGTCGGGGGGTGGGGGGACTCTATAAAGTGTGGCATTTGAATGTGAGTGGAGGCACATCGCTGTTGAACCAGCCCTGCTGGCAAAGGGCACCTCAATCCCCAGAAGGCCCTTTTCACTGCTTCCTTTGCTGACAGAGAGATGGGAAGTGTTTGGCTCTAGTCTTACACGTTTCTGTGGTTTTTGTTTTGTTTATTGCCTGGTATTTCAATCACAGCCTTCAATTAAGGACATACAGGAATGGCCAGTTCCTTCAGAATTAAGGATGAAATTTTAAAGAGTTTTGAAACTAAGGAAAGAGTGAATTATAGGAAAGAAAGAAAAGAGTATCTATAAATTTTTTTTAGGTCGAAGGAGATTTTGGGGGGCTCTATACTGACTTTTAAAGTTCCACCCAATATAATCTTTTTTTCTTTTTTAACTCAGGGGAGTTATGCATATCCGAAAATGAAAGAAGACTTGTTTCTAAAGAGGCTTGGAGCAAACTGCAGCAATACTTTCCAAAGGCTCCCGAGTTTCCGAGTTACAGAGAATGCTGTTCCCAGTGCAAGGTACTGAATGTGGTGCTGCCTCCTGGGGAAGTCACATGCTGCCTCCCTGGATTGACTTTCCCAGGGAATTGACATTGTACTTCTTTTGTGGGGGTAGTAGGGAGAAGGCCTGTCCTGTGCTGTCATCAGGGGGTGGTTGATTGCTTCTTGTTTCATTCTCTTACAGATTTTAGAAAGAGAAGGGGAAGAAAATGAAGCCTTACATAAGATGATTGCAAATGAGCAAAAGACTTCTCTTCCAAATTTGTTCCAGGATAAGAACAGACCGTGTCTCAGTAACTGGCCAGAGGTATAGTGATCCCCATAAAGGAGGATAGAATTCATCTTTACCTTTTAAAGGTGCTTTGTAAATTGCTAATGAACTGTTTGGGAACAACCCAGAGTGTCTCTGGGTTCTCATTGTTTAGTTGTCTAATTGGAGGGTTTACCCTAGCTTAGCATTTCTTGGCAGAGGGCTGTATTTCCATTATATTTATAAAACTTGAAACAGGAGAACAGCATATGGGAAAACATTTTCCCTAAAGATGTAGGTGAGTTAATGGACATTTGCATGTGATTCTCTTATTCCAGGAGACGGATGTTCTATACATTGTTTCGCAGTTCTTCGTAGAAGAATGGCGGAAGTTTGTTAGGTACAGATTTTCTACTTCCTTTTTCTTTTGTTGTTGATTCTGCTATTTTTAAGAATTACTAGCGGCTCCTGGGTGGCTCAGTCAGTTAAGCGTCTGCCTTCAGCTCAAGTCATGATTCCAGGGTTCTGGGATCGAGCCCCACATCAGGCTCTCTGCTCAGCATGGAGCCTGCTTCCCCCTTGCCCTCTGCCTGC
>ML107861.1:0-45312 GCA_003697995.1 Taxidea taxus jeffersonii | reverse complement strand
CTGCCTGTGCTCGCTCTCTCTCTCTAACTAAAAAAAAAAAAAAATTTAAAAAAAAAAAAATTAAAAAAAAAAAAGGGTAAGAATAAATAGCAGAAGCATCATCTTTTGCACCAGGACTTTCTGCCTATACTGCATTTGTAGCTATAAATCAGTCCCTAATGACTAATATCATATGATCATTACACTTTAACACTTGAGGTCAAGGCCTGCCCTCACATTGGCTACTTTACACCAGAGCTTTCTGAGACCTCATTGTTCCCTTGCATACCAGACTACCCACATTGGGAACTTCCTTAATTTACTTACTCTTCTCTCTTTTCTCAAACCCTACTTCACCCTTACTGAAGGAGGGATCTCTTTTGCTGTCAATAGGCCAGTCTCAACCTGGATGCTCTAAAGCTCATTCTGTTCCCCGTTAATGATCCCATTCCCTCAGTTATATCCTTTCTCGGCTGCCTTCTGCTCTCCAAATTGAATCATTCAACCTCAGCCTCAATGTCCTCTTATCTAGAAAGGTAAAAAGATTTTTCTTTGTGTTATCTTCTCTGTTACCATCCCTTTCTGCAAAAGAGTAGTCCGCCTGTGAAATCTCCCTCATTGCATACTCCTAGTATCACCATGAGCAGGCTCTTTCTTGCAGAACTCTACTACAATGGCCTTTCCTCATCACTGCTGTTTGCTAAATCCAGTGGTCATTTTCCCAAATTATTTTACTTAATCTCTGAGCATTTGATATTGCCAGCCCTGACTTCTTGAAATCCTCTTTCTTATGGTCCATTATACTACTGTTCTGGTTTGCTGTGCACCCCTCTTTCTCTGTCTTCTTTGAAGGGCCTTTTCTCCCTAGCTCTTTTTATTTTTTTAAGATTTTATTTATTTATTTTTGAGAAAGAGGGAGAGAAAAGGAGAAGTAGACTCTGCTGAGCAGCATGTGGGGCTCCATCCCAGGACCCCAAGATCATGACCTGAGCCGAAGGCAAGACACCCAACCAACTGAGCCACCAGGCGCCCCTTTCCCTAGCTCTTAATTATTAATATTCACCAGGATTCCATCTTAAGGCTTACCCACAATATATAAATATGTTCAAACTTGTATCCTTAAAACAAAATTTCTTTTACCTTGTGTTGCTCTTAAGCTACTGCCTTATCTGTCATTTCTTTACAGCTATGCCAGTATACTTAGTTCTTTTTCTAAAATATGAAGACAGCAAGATTTCAGAAATACCTTTCTGGAACACATTCCCCCAAGCTTAATATACCAGTTTCTCAGTTTGCCTTCTCTGCACAAGTCTTCTTGTATTATTGAGGCAGCATTTTATTCTCCTCTGCTGACTCACAGTACTTTTTTATTAGAGCGCTTATATACAGTTTGCTTTATACATGTATATATTTTTACCTCACCAAACAGAATGTGGTTTTTCTATTTCAAAGATTTTATTTATTTATTTGACTGAGATCACAACCAGGCAGAGGCTGGCAGAGAGAGAGGAAGGGAAGCAGGCTCCCCGCTGAGCAGAGAGCCCCACCCGGGGCTTGATTCTAGGATCCTAGGATCATGATCGTGACCTGAGCCAAAGGCAGAGGCTTAACCCACTGAGCCACCCAGGCACCCCGACCCTAAGTCCACTTTTAAGAGTGAAGAAAACCTCAGTATCTCTGTAGACTTAATCATGTCACAGTAGCCAGTTGTATGCCCTTACCTGTACATGTCACATGGCCAAACACATTCATCCCTTAGGACTGGAGAAATGGCTAGCCTCCCCTGAAGGAGTTTACTGCCTGGTAAAAGGGGGAGGGAAGGAATGGATGTGGCATATACTACCAAAACTGTGTACCCAGTTGCTCTGAGAGTAAAGGAAGAAAGATCTTTTTAGCCTCAGCTACCTTAGCTGCCCTCCCTACCGCTTTTATTCTCTTTCTAAGGCCTCCAGACCTCATGCTGAGCCACCTGCTTAGTCTCTGAAGCAAGAAACCATACCTCAAAAATGTAACCTAGTTGTTGCTTCTGGTTATCATGCTACCCCTTAATGAGTTTAAAAAATACTTTTTAAGTTAAAATATTGTGTAACAGGGGCACCTGGGTGGCTCAGTCCACTAGGCATCCGACTTCAGCTCAGGCTCAGATCTCCAGGTCCTGAGATCCAGCCCTGAGCTGCAGACTCCACTCTCATTGGGGACTCTGCCCCTCCACTGCTAGTGAACTGGCGTGGGGGTGCTAGTGTTCTCTATCTCTATCAAATACATAAATAAATAAATAAATAAATAAATAAAATCTTCATAAAAATCAAAGGTTTTGTAGCAGATTTCAAAAAGCATAGATTAATGTTTTCAAAAATAAATAAAAATGTTTTCCTCTTTATAATTTTACTGTTTTCTTTCTAGCTATAATAACATTTTGCTTTTTGATAGGTTTCCTAAAAGAAAAATGGAGGAGTCAGTCAACCAAATGCAACCACTGAATGAGAAACAGATAACCAATTCTGAAGATGGATATGTATGGCAAGTTACTGATATGAATCGACTACACCGGTTCTTATGTTTTGGTTCTGAAGGTGGGACTTACTATATCAAAGAACAGAAGTTGGGCCTTGAAAATGCTGAAGCTTTAATTAGACTGATTGAAGATGGAAGAGGATGTGAAGTGATCCAGGAAATAAAGTCATTTAGTCAAGAAGGCAGAACCGCAAAGCACGAGCCTCTGCTCTTTGCACTTGCCATTTGTTCTCAGTGTTCCGACATAAGCACAAAACAAGCAGCATTTAAAGCTGTTTCTGAAGTTTGTCGCATTCCTACACATCTCTTTACTTTTATCCAGTTTAAGAAAGATCTGAAGGAAAGCATGAAATGTGGCATGTGGGGTCGAGCCCTCCGGAAGGCTATAGCAGACTGGTACAATCAAAAGGGGGGCATGGCCCTTGCTCTGGCAGTTACAAAGTATAAACAAAGAAATGGCTGGTCTCACAAAGATCTGTTAAGACTGTCACATCTTAAACCTTCCAGTGAAGGTAAGTATAAGATCTTTGGGTTGGGGGAGGTTGCAGATATCTGGTAAACAACAAATTTTTATTTGACATAAGATAATTGTATAATATCTTCTAGAAATAGCCAGTCAGTCTCAAAACACATTGGTTGACTAATTCAGATGCTTAATGGCAACCTGGAATTAAAGCCCTACCACAGACAATCCAGAAATTACTATTCAAGAATCAAATGACAGATTTACAGATTTAATATTCTAAATCTCAGAATGTCACTGTGCTAACTAGAATGCTTACCCAAGTGAATATGGCTTATGAGAGCAGTATGGATATGGTTAAAGTTGTAGTAAGCAAAACAGCTCCTAGCCAGTAAGTGGCAGAAAGCCAGGCTACTGCTGTAGTCCCTTATGATTTTTTTTCCCTCCCTGTCTTCCTAGGATATATGTTCCATGGAACCTAAAGGCTACCTGAAATAGTGCTGAACTTAACAATTCAGGATGTTAATTGTCTCCAAGCAGTCAGCCAGGCCAGGGAACATGGTAACTTGGGGCAGTTTTTCTGTGTCTACGGGAAGACTTTTGAGAAGTTAGTTGGATGTATGCTAATTACTCAGTCCTTCTTAGAAGGGAAATAAGAAAAACATTTGGGCAAGAATAATGTAAAGTATGAACTTCCACAACATTTCTAAATTTGCTCTTTTTTAATACCAGAAATGAAACTTGAGAAGACACCTTCTCATTAATTCCTGATTTATCCATTTTATTATGAATGGACTTTTAAAAATGAAATTTAAACAGTAAATTATTGCAGATATTTGTATAAACCCATTTGTATTTTGGTTTTTTATTAGAAATTGATACGTTTGTTTTAAAATACCTGGATAGTACATAAAAATATAATGCAGAAAGTAGGAGTCTTGCCCTTCAAAGGAAATCACTGTATGTGTTGGTATATTACTCCTAAACATACACTGTTTTGTTTTGTTTTGTTTTTTAAGATTTTATTTATTTGATAGAGACACAGCGAGAAAGGGAATACAAGCAGAAGGAGTGGGAGAGGGAGAAGCAGGGTGCCCAGTGCAGGGCTCAATCCCAGGACACTGAGATCATGACCTGAACTGAAGGCAGAGCTTAATGACTGAGCCACCCAGGCGCCCCCATACACTTGTTTTTTTTTTTTAAAGATTTTAGTTATTTATTTATTTGACAGAGATCACAAGTAGGCAGAGAGGTAGGCAGAGAGAGAGGGAAGCAGCCTCCCTGCTGAGCAGAGAGCCCGATGCAGGGCTCCATCCCAGGACTGTGGGATCAGGACCTGAGTGGAAGGCAGAGGCTTTAACCCACTGAGCCACCCGGTCACCCCCCATACACTGTTTTATTCTTAAATTTTTATATACCTTCTCTTTTTCAGTTAAAAGCATATTGATAATTTCTGCAAGTCAGTAGAAATAGTTGCTTATATACCATTGTATGAATATAATTTATTTAGCTAGTCTCTTGCTGATGACAGTAAAATAGCTTCTGGTTTCTTAATCTATTACAGAAATACTACAGTGAAAATACTTGCATAATGTAAATATTTATATAATGGGTAAACCCACAAAGAGTATTTAGAAGTGGCCAGTTTCCCCACATTAAACAATGACTGTTACTAGTGGTTTTTTTTTAATCTCTGCCAATAGGATTGGTGAAAAATTATCTTACTGAATTTGTGGGCAAAAGTTCATCTTCTCATATACTGCTGATTATTTTTAATTTTTTGTGGTGTATATTATATCTTTGTCCTTTTTTCCACTGAGTTGCTATTCTTTTTTTCTTTTTTTTTTTAAGATTTTATTTATTTATTTGACAGAGAGAGAGACCACAAGTAGGTAGAGATGCAGGCAGAGAAAGAGGGAAGCAGGCTCCCTGCTAAGCAGGGAGCCTGATGCAGGGCTCTATCCCAGGATCCTGAGATCATGACCTGAGCCGAAGGCAGAGGCTTTAACCCAGTGAGCCACCCAGGTGCCCCTGAGTTGCTATTCTTAATATTGATTCATTCATTCATTCAACAAATATTTATTGAGCACCAGATGGATGGGCACTGTTCTAAGAACCTGAGACACATAGGAATTTATAGCTTCATATTATATAGATCTCATGCACTTTCCCCCTTTTTTCCTTGGTCTTTCAATTTTTTTGATGGGGGTTTCTGGCATATTGAAGTTTGGAATTCTAATGTAATGAAACTTGCCTGTTTTTCTTCATAGATGTTTGTTTTATGTTAGGTTTAGAATGGCCTTTGCCAACATAAGGTCATAAAAATATTTACCTGTAGTTTTTTCCCTAACATATTCATGCTTTTAATTTTTTTATTTTTAACCAACTGAGCCACCCAGGAGCCCCTTTAATTTTTTTTTATTTTTAAATCTTTAATTCAGTATAAAAAGAGTGTAGGGATCCAGCTTTGTCTACTGAGATACTACATGGTGGTGTGTACCTAAGTGCTAGTTCTAGTTGGAAAAACTAGTTTCTGAATTTGTGCAAATAGTTGTTCTGGGTTTTGAATTCTTGGTCTATAAAATGAATTAGTAGGTGTTCCCTAAACTTACTCCCACAGACAGTATTCCTTAATTCTAAATTTTTTGAGACAAAAACTCCCACTTAACATCTTTTAATAATAGCAAATATGTTCAGGCATAAGAGATTCCTAGGCTTCTCAACATGAAAAGAATTCAGAAAAAACTCCGAGTTTCCAGAAAGGTAATATTTTTTTTTAGAGATTTTATTTATTTGACAGAGAGAGACATAGCAAGAGAGGAACACAAGCAGGGTGAGTGGGAGAGGAAGAAGAAGGCTTCCTGCTGAGCAGGGCCCAATGCAATGCAGGGCTCGATCAGGGCTCGATCTCGGCTCGATCTCGCAGGACCCTAGGATCATGACAGGAGCCGAAGGCAGGCACGTAACAACTGAGCCACCCAGGCACTCCCAAATAAGTAATATTTTAATACCTTAACTGAAACATGTATTTGAAACAGGAAAAAACAAGTCAAAATGTAATTTAATTCATCAGGTATTTATTGTATAGTTACTGTGTAGCCAACATAGAACTTGAGTGGAATAAAAATAATAGTAAGCCTGCCTTTAAGGAAGTTATATTTTAGTTGGAAAGACAAAATAGAAGACATGCTCACATATGAAATATTTAGTAATTTAAAACAATACAAGATTTTGTACTAAAATCTGGATGTTAACAAGAGTCACAGTACTTTAGAAGTCCCTACATATTAGTATTGATTTTTCATCAAATTATCTAGAGTCCAAAGATAACACATAGGCTCAGTCTGCCTTAAAGATGGATTTTTATTTGGCCTGCACAATATTTTAGGGAAAAAATGAATTATTTGCTAACGTCATTTTAAAAAATCAGAAGACATCAAATAAAAATACCTATTCTGGCTTCTTTTGAAAATACTTTTTTGGCACCACTAAGTCAAAACTTCACTAAAACATTAGTAGGTCATACTCTAGTCCGTTCCATCATCTTAACTATTCTCTATTATATGACCTGTTCCATTTATTTATTTTACCAACATTTACCCCATAGACCTTTTTGAGTCTGATAACTCAAAAATCCTCTTCCCCATTTAACAGAAGGGGAAACTAAGGCCTAGATTGGCCACACAGCCATTTATCGGCAAAGTGTAGGCTAAAACCCAGCCATCCTCAGTGCCCCAATCCCAAGCTCTTACAGTTATTAAAAGGAATCACAAAAGAAATGAACACCTTATTTTCTTTTTTTAATTTGGCATGTAATACTTTCTCATTTATTTAAAAAAATACTCAAATTACTTACCTGTCTACTTCCACTTATCTCTACTACTTGTAAATGCATATTTGTTTGGTAGCAGAAAGGGTCAAGTGAAAAGGAGATGATTTGAGACAGATCTGTATTTTGTGAATCGTTCTGAGATTGTGGACCTGAGATAGGTATTGTCTACCTAAGTTTCTAATGCTGGTATCTCAAAAAGGAAAAAAGCTCTATAATAAAATGACTTAGAATATAGGAGATTTTTCTCCAGAGCCTCATATTAAAACAATTATGATGGAATAAGCAAAATCATTTGACTCCATTGGCTTAAGTTTGTTTGTTATATCACAGAAGGCAGCCTCCCAGTGTGAAGAGTTTAGCTCCTCTGTATCTAGTTATTTCATTCTCGGTAAACATGTTCTGTTTTTCACCTAGAAATTCTCATGCCATTTCAATTCTTTATTTTCTTAAAGGACTTGCTATTGTGACCAAATATATTACAAAGGGCTGGAAAGAAGTCCATGAATTGTATAAAGAAAAAGCACTTTCTGTGGAGACTGAAAAATTATTAAAGTATCTGGAGGCTGTAGAAAAAGTTAAACGCACAAAAGATGAACTGGAAGTCATTCATCTAATAGAAGAGCATAGATTAGTTAGGGAACATCTTCTAACAAATCATTTAAAGTCTAAAGAGGTAAGTAAAGTATATTATAGCATGTGATTAAATAAGAGTAATTTGTGGCATATATTATGTGTTAAAGTTTATGATGTGATACATATAAAAGTAATTTATAATACATAATTTATAAGATGGGTAACAATTATCCACTTTTTAACAAAAAATGTAAAATATATCTTGGGCGCCTGGGTGGTATAGTTGGTTAAGTGATTGCCTTCAGCTGAGGTCATGATCACATGGTTCTGGGATCGAGCCCCACATCAGACTCCCTGCTCAGCGGAGAGCCTGCTTCTCCTTCTCTCTTTGCCTACTTATACTCTCTGTGTCAAATAAATAAAACCTTTAAAAAAAAAACAAAAAAAAAATGTAAAATATGTCTTGAAAATAGTATTTATGTAAAATACTTAATACAATGCCCAGATATAGTTGGCATTCAGTTAAGTGTTATGTCTGTTTCATAAAGGCTGGTTAATTTGCCTGCTAATTAAAAATAAGTAAAATTCTCGGGACGCCTGGGTGGCTCAGTTGGTTGAGCGGCTGCCTTCGGCTCAGGTCATGATCCCAGCATCCTGGGATCGAGTCCCACATCGAGCTCCCTCTGCCTCTGCCTGCCTCTCTGTCTGCCTGTGCTCACTCGCTCGCTCTCTCTCTCTAACAAATAAATAAATAATAAATAAAAAAATAAGTAAAATTCTTCTATGTAGTTCTTTCTTAAAATAGACTTTACTTTCTTACTCTAGTAAAGAGAAGTTAATTTGGTAATTAAGTCTTTGACCAGTGTACAAATTTTTTTATTTAGGAAATACTTGGAACCCCAAAAGAAAGCCCTAAAGAATATGTTAGTAATATTGATACCATGATTATACTGATTAATGTGCCCTTAATCTTTTATATTTCTGCCTATGTCACTTCAATAGGTATGGAAGGCTTTGTTACAAGAAATGCCTCTTACTGCATTACTAAGGAATCTAGGAAAGATGACTGCTAATTCAGTGCTTGAACCAGGAAATTCAGAAGTAGCTTTAGTATGTGAAAAACTGTGTAATGAAAAACTGTTAAAAAAGGTAAGCACTGGGGCGCCGAGGTAGCTCAGTTGATTGAGCGTCTGCCTTTGGCTCAGGTCATGATCCAGGGGTCCTCAGATCCCCCTGCTCAGAGGGGAGCCTGCTTCTCCCTCTCCCTCTGCCCCTATTTCCTGCATGTGTGTGTGTGTGTGTGTTTAACACACACACAACCATGCTCCCTCTCTCTCAAATAAATAAAATCTTAAAAAAGAAAAGAAAAGAAAAAGGTAAACATTACCTTTGTTAGCTACTACTAATTGGAAAACTCAACTCCCAAATTTTGGAAACATAGCCAGTGTAGTTTTTAGGTGTTCTGAGACTTTTATCATTCCAGATTTTATTTAATTCTGAAATCTAAGATAGTAAGTCCTCATTTTTGTTTTTTCTATATGAAATATATTTATTAGCTACAGTAACAAAACCTAAGACACATAATGACTATCTTTCATTTGAATTTTGCATTTACTTTCTGTCTCTGTCTTGTTTCTAGGCTCGTATACATCCATTTCATGTTTTAATTGCATCAGAAACTTATAAAACAGGTCATGGTCTCAGAGGAAAACTAAAGTGGCGCCCTGATGAGGAAATTTTGAAAGCTCTAGATGCATGTTTTTACAAAACATTTAAGGTAATGGTTTGATTTCTGTTTTATAACAAATGATCCAGTTGGGACTTAATATATTTTATAATAACCCATTTTAAAGATGATATTAATAGGTTAACCATTTTTTATTGGATATTTATTTATTTTTCCACAGTTTGTGTAAATGTGGATATATAATTAACATTGTAAGTTTATGAATAAAGAATTTCTCCTTATCTTTGGACAATATCCATTCATCTTACAAAATCACTTTGTTAAGTTTTAAAATACCAAATTTAAGGGGCACCTGGGTGGCTCAGTGGGTTAAGCCTCTGCCTTCGGCTCGGGTCATGATCTCAGGGTCCTGGGATCGAGCCCCTCGTCGGGCTCTCTCCTCAGCGGGAAGCCTGCTTCTCTCTCTTTCTGCCTGCCTCTCTGCCTACCTGTGATCTCCATGTTAAATAAATAAATAAAAATTATTTTTTAAAAGATTAAAAAAAAATAAAATACCAAATTTAAGATTTTTCTATTCCTGTAGAGTCCTTAGATTTGGTCCTTTGTCATTCTGTTAATGAACAGTAGATCTCTGTCTTGGTGGGAAGTGAATTTTTTTTTTTTAAGACTGAAAATCCTACATCAGAGCTATAAGTTAAAGTTTTTGGTTTTAAAATTTTCTTCTTTGCAAAATAGTAGTAACTAAACTCGGCAAATGAAAGGGATTATACAAATGAGATTTATCTTCAATATACAAAAATCAATCAATGTAATACATCACATTAATAGAATGAAAGGACAGTACACAATCTCAATGCAGAAAAAGTATTTGACAAAATTCAGTACCGTATTATGATTTAAAAAAAAAAAAACAGTAAACTAGGAATAGAAATGAACTTCCTCAGCATGATAAAGGCCATGTATAAAAAACCCACAGCTATCATTATACTCAAAGGTGAAAGACTGAAATCTTTTCCACTGAGATCTAGAACAAGACAAAAATATCAAATTTTCCACTTCAATTCTACAGAGTCCTGGAAGTTCTAGCAGTTAGGCAAGAAAAATAAATAAAAGATATCCAGATTGGAAAAGAAGAAAAATTATCTCTGTTCTCAGATGACATGATCTTATAAGGAGAAAAGCCTACAGAATCCACAGAGAGCTTAGAGCCAACAAACAAATTCAGCAAAGTTGCAGGATATAAAACTAATAGGCAAAAATCATTTATATTTCTATACACTAGCAATGAACAATCCAAAGACCTTAGCCTTTGTTTAGCCTTAAGAAAACATTTCCAGGGGCACCTGGGTGGCTCAGGGGGTTAAAGCCTCTGCCTCCGGCTCAGGTCGTGATCCAAGGTCCTGAGATCGAGCCCTGCATCGGGCTCTCTGCTTGGTGGGGAGACTGCTTCTACCTCTCTCTCTGCTTGCCTCTCTGCCTACTTATGATCTCTGCCTATCAAATAAATAAATAAAATCTTGAAAAGAAAACATTTGCACTTACATTAATATAAAAAAAAAGACAACTTAGGAATAAACTATGAAGGTACAAGATTCGTAAACTGAAAGCTATAAAAAAAACTTTGCTGCAAGAAATTTAAGAAGACTTAAATGGGTGGGAAACATTGGAAGACTTGTTAAGATGACAGTTCTACCCAAAGCAATCTACACATTAAGTGTAATGCCTATGGCATGTTTTGCAGAAATAGAAAAACCTACTGTAAAAATTTTTTTTTTAAGATTTGATTTATTTATTTGACAGACAGAGATCACAGTAGGCAGAGAGAGAGGTAGAAGCAGTCTCCCCACCAAGCAGAGAGCCCGATGCGGGGCTCGATCCCAGGACCTAGGATCACGACCTGAGCCGGAGGCAGAGGCTTTAACCCCCTGAGGAACCCAGGTGCCCCCCTACTGTAAAATTTATGTGGACTTTGAAAAGACTAACCACCTCCTCCCCCCCACCCAATAACACAACTAATCTTGAAAAAGAAAGAACAAGGTTGGCAGATTCACACTTCTAAACTTAGTACAAAGGTATGGTAATCACAACCGTATGATACTGGCATAAAGTCAAATACATAAACCAATGAGATAGAATGCAGAGGCTAGAAATGAACTCTCACATGTGTGATCAATTGATTTTTGACATGAGTGTCAAAATTGGCCAATGCAGGAAAAGTTAGTCTTCAAAAAATGGTGCTAGGGAAACTGGATAACTACATGCAAAAGAACAAAGTTGCCCCTTTAAATTACACCACATACAAAAATTGAAGTGGGTCAGTGACCTATATTTAAGAGCTAAAACTATGAAACTCTTAGAAGAAAACATAGAATAAAAGTTTCATGACATTAGATTTGGCAGATTTGGCACATATGACACCGAGCACAGGCAATAAAAGGAAAAGCAAATGAATCGGACTTCATCAAAATTTAATAAATCTTTTGTGCATCAAAGGACACTAGAGAGTGAAAAGATATCCTATAGAGTAGGAGAAAATATTTGTATATCATATATTTGATAACTTTTTAATGCTTAGAATATAAAGAAGTGCTACAATTCCACAGTAAAAATTTAAAAAAAAACCCCAATTCAAGAATTGGTAAAGTACTTGAATAAGACATTTCTCCAAAGAAGATACCCAAATGGCCAATTAGCAGGTAGAAAAATGTTCAACATCATTAGTCATCAAGGAAATGCAGATCATTGGTTCTTATCAAAAAAGCAGAAATAACAAGGCTTTGGGAGGATAGGAGAAATTGCAACCCTAGTGCATTGCTGGTAGGAGTGTAAACTGGTATAGGCCTATGGAAAACAGTTTGGTTGTTCCTCAGAAAGTTAAACATACCATTATCATGCCATCCAGCATTTCCACCACCTATGTATATACCCAAAATAGTTGAAAACAGAATCAAATGTACCTATAGGTGAGTGTTCATAAGAACACTCTTCACAACCCAAGTGTTCATCAGGAGATGAATGGATAAACAAAATACAGTATATACATACAGGGGAGTATTCAGCCTTTACAGCCTATTACAAAGAAATGGATTTTGAAACATGCTACAACGTGAATCTTGAAAACATTATGCTAAGTGAAATAAGCCAGACACTAAAGGACAGGTATTATATGATCCCATTTATATGAGGTATCTGGAATGGGCAAATTCATAAAAAAGAAGTTAAACAAGTTACAAGGGGCTAAAGATGGATAGGAATGGAGAGTTACTAATGGGTAAGTTTCTGTTTGGGTTGATGAAAAGGTTCTGGAAATAGATAGTGATGGTTACATACCATTGTAAATGTACTTAATGCCATGGAATTGTACCCTTAAAAATGATTTAAAAGCAGTTTTATGTATTTATATTTTACCACAAAAAACTTTGCTAAAAATTCTCGGTTTACTTAATGAGGAATGATTTCTAAAAAAAAAACAGGAATATGGTAACTTCTTTAAATAAAATTACTAAGTAGGCTATCTTATTTTGTTCTTCCCGCTAGTAAAAGCTTAAGCATTTTCAAGTACTTGTCAATTTGTTGGTAAATCAAAAACCAGATCTTTCAAGTAAAAGATGAGTAAATATTATTTTTAGAAATCTAATATAATTTCTGATTGCTTTTAATGATCATTTTGGTTTTGTTTTTAGGCAGTGGAGCCAACTGGAAAGCGTTTCTTACTGGCTATTGACGTCAGTGCGTCTATGAACCAAAGAGTTTTGGGTAGTGTACTCAATGCTAGCACAGTTGCTGCAACGATGTGCATGGTGAGAACACCTAAGACAATTTAGAATTTTTGCCACCCTAAAAAACGTTTAATGTGGGGCAAAACTGTAAAGTTAGATATGATCAAGGATTATGTTTTCACTTGTTTTTGTCATTTTGCTTTATAAGGAAAGTTTTAAGCCTGGGTAGCTCTGTTAAGTATTCAGCTCTTGATTTTGACTCAGGTCACTATCTCAGGGTTGAGAGACTGAGCCTGCCCTGGGGTCCACACTGGGCATAGAGCCTGCTTAAGTTTGTGTCCTTCCCTCTGTCCCTCCCCACTCATGTGCATGCTCTTTCTCTCTCTCACAAAAAAAAAAAAAAAGGAAGGAAGAAAAAGCAAAGTTTTAAGTATATTGTAGGTATATTTATAAAGCATGTCTAAAGAATAACAAATTTTTAATTTTACCGCATATTAAATATTAATGTATTGTTGAGAAAATAATGCCTTGAGAACTTATTAATAAATACATAACTTAAAAGATCAGGAACTAATAACAACAGTCAGACTTTGGTTCTAGCCTGTCACTTCTCTTCTGTGACTTTATTCGATATTTAATAAAATGAGAAGCACATATGCTGTTTGTTTCAAGGGATAGTTACGAGAACCAGTTGCTTTGTAACAGTTTGTGAAAGTACTTTGAAAGCTATACTGTTGCTATGTAGTTCCAAAACAAAAATAAGTTTAGAAATAAAGTAAATATCTTTTAAAGATTTTATTTATTTGAGAGAAAGAGCATGCGAGTAGGAGGGAGAAGGAGAGGGAGAAGCAGACTTCCTACTGAGCAGGGAGCCCAATCAGGGCTCTAACCCAGGATCCTGGGATCATGACCTGAGCCAAAGGCAGATGCTTAACTAACTGAGCTACCCAGGCACCCCCAAATTAAGTATCTTCTAAAGATGAAATTTTATGAACTTCAAGATACTGTATTTCACCCATATGCTGAAAATTACCACTTTTGAATTTTTCAGGTTGTCACACGAACAGAAAAAGATTGTTATGTAGTTGCTTTTTCAGATGAAATGGTACCATGTCCAGTGACTACAGATATGACATTACAACAGGTTTTAATGGCCATGAATCAGGTAAGGAACTGTTAAGTTTACTTAACGTGTTATATAATAATCTTAAATTGATGTTATGTCTGACACTAATGTTTATGAGAACAAATAGTTTTATCTCAATTTTCCCATGAGCACAAAATAATAAATATATACACATGCTTTGAGATGGTCAGTGTTTTGGCTGTAAGCAAAATGATAATGTAAAAAATATTTTTAAGTATTTAATTTTTTCAAACATCTCACTATGGAAACTAGGACACTTATTCTCAGTCATGTTTTTGTTCTGAGTTAGATCCCAGCAGGTGGAACTGATTGCTCTCTTCCAATGATCTGGGCTCAAAAGACAAACACAGCTGCTGATGTCTTCATTGTCTTCACTGATAATGAGACTTTTGCTGGAAGTGTCCATCCTGCTGTTGCTCTCAGAGAGTATCGAAAGGTAAAATTCTAATATTCTTTCTCACCCGAAATAAGACTCCATTCTCAAATATTCACTGTATTTTTCCAAAAAATACTGAAGATAGTTCTGTACCTTTGTATAGGGATACAAAGCCAGTTCAACAGTATTTGAAATAAAAAATTGACTATCCATATACAATTTATTTCAGCTAGTCCCAAATCCTATACATTATTAAAATATCCTCTGCAAACTGTTTTTGGCAATAATAAAAATATCTTACCTTAACTATACATTTTTAATAATTCATTGTGCTCCTTGAAAAATTAAAGTATCATTTGTGAATTTTGTTAAAGGACTACATAAAATGAAAGCAAAGGTATCATCTTTTAAGTGTTTTAAGTTTTAAGTTTCATGGCTACTTCTGTGTTCTAATCAGTGGTCTCCAGTTGAGCTCTCAAATCATGGAAATGTTCTTTAGCTACAGTACCCAGTGTGGTAACCACTAGTCACATATGGCTGTCAAGCACTTGAATTGTGGCTAGTGTGATGAGAAGAACTAGAACTTGATGAGGAGTTCTATTTCTCAAATTGGGGTTTTCCTATCTGCAGGGGACCTTGTTAGAAATGCAAATTCCTAGACCCCATGGGAGACCTGCTGACTCCGAAACTGGAGAGTGGGATTGTGTTTTAACAAACCCCCCTGGGGATTCTAATGTATGTTTGAGAGAAAGGGAGAGAATATAATTTGTAGTCAAGGCAGCCTGGATTCTGAGTCCTGGGTCTTTCCCTTTTACTAACTGAGGACCTAAGCAAATTATTTAACTGATATATGTCGTAGTATTTAATAGCACTACTTACCTTTTAGAGTTATTATAACAATTACATTAGATAAGTTACTTAAAGAGTTCATTATGGTATCTGACATATTGTATACTCAGTGATTATTGGTTTTTCTCCAAAATTCAGTTATTTTAACCTTAGGCCATACCTGTAAAACAAGTTCTTACATGTGGCATGCATATATCATATATAACAAAACCATAGACCAAATGTTGATAATTGCAGGGAAATATTTCTTTATATATACCCACACCCACTGCTCCAGTGTTTGATATATTGATAAAAATATCTGATGTCCCCAAATGTCCTGACAAGTTTCATAAGTAGAAAGCCTCTTGGCTGTAAGAATGCACTCTATGGCCCATAAACAGAGAAGCGGGAATTTCAGGCAGGCTGTTAACACAATTTTATTTTCTGTTCTAAAGATCAGAGTCAAACCTTGATAGATAAACAAGTTTTATGGAGAGAAAACAAAATTGACTTTGGAATGAAAAATTGTGATAGAATTGGAAGTGTTTTAATTTTGGAGGTTATTTGCTTTTGCTTACATAAATTTTTTAAATATGTATTTTGATCTTTTCCTACAGAAAATGGACATTCCAGCTAAATTGATTGTTTGTGGAATGACATCAAATGGTTTTACCATTGCAGACCCAGATGATAGAGGCATGTTGGATATGTGTGGCTTTGATACTGGAGCCTTAGATGTAATTCGGAATTTCACATTAGATGTGATTTAACCATAAGCACCAGCATGATATCAGAGGTCCATTGCCATCAGTGATCTCGCTAAAAATATGTAGCTACTTCCCAGCTAATCTTAATCCAGTGAAAGATGATGATAGTATAGTATGTGCATAATGGAAAATCTACTTTGCCAAAAAAGAAAAGGAAAAAAAAAAAAAGATGAGCCCAAAGTTCTTTCTGTCTACTAAGCTAGCTCTTGGGAAATAGCTTCAGAATGCACTGTAGCTCCCTCTTTCTAACAGAGAACTCCTTGTTGATAGACACTGTAAAATAACCAGTTTTGCTATAGTGAATAATCTCATTTGTACTTAAGAGAAGTGAGAGCCAAAAGTAAGTAGTTCTATATCATGTCACTTGTTTGAAAAGTGCTTGAAGTTTTCTTAACTGCATTGGGAAAGGACAGCTGTGACAATGTCCAAATACTCTGAAATGCACTCGACCATGTAACTGTGATGGAATATCAAATTCATCTGTAAATTTTTATACCAAGGGGTTTTTAAAAAATTGATTAAATTATGAACACTTTTTTTTTTTTTACAAATTCCTTGGAGTTTTCTAAGATCACATAAATAGCAGCTTTCTTACTCAATGAAAAAGATACTTTAAATCTGATATTTTATTTACACTTGTAGGATTGTTACATTAACCAGAAAAAGAGTGGAAAACCCCTGAGAAAAGACACTAAAGTTGTGTCAGCTGAGGAAGTCTGTTTGGTTTGCTTTTTGTTTGTTTTGGTGCATTTTACTGCTGTGAGTGGGGGCATGATTTGACAGTTTGTGCTGAAATACAACAACATAGCCATGTGTAACCACACTTTTTCTTTTTTTCAGTCTTAACAAATGTAAACAACAAACTTTTAAGCATTTAACTCCCCCACTCATAATATGAAAGTATAATTAAAATCTCAATTGTAACCAGATTAGCTTTTTCCTTACTTTAAATATTCTAATTACCTTTAACTATTTTTTTAGTCAGTTATGAATGGGTTTTAGATATTTCCTAATTGTAAACATGTCAGTGACATATCTCTGTCCATTATTCATTTGTGGCAAGACACTCTTTTTTGATATTTAAAAAAATAATAATAAAGCAAGCTAGGTCTTTCACATTTGAAAGGCAACTTTTGAGTAACATTACCACTAACCAGTCTGTAAGAAAATTTTTTTTCTATTTTACTTGTTGTGTATATTAAACTTCCTTTTCATTACACTAAAGTGCATTATTTTCTTGAGCAAACGTCCTTTCTGGGGAGGTTTAACCTATTGAAATCCCAATATTTTTGCTCATAATTATATTATGGTTGTTTAAGATAACATAAAATTTCAATTTTTATGTATTCTTTTCCTAATAATTCATGATTTACTGAGGATTTATAAAGCCCTTCTCACTGTCATATGAAAAGTCAAACTAGTAAATGTAAATTATAGCCTTCTGTGTGGTTAGGAGCCAGAGGTTTTGTTTTGTTTTGAGGGCAAAAGGGGACTTGAGTAGCGTTAGAATTTGTGAAGATATTTTGTTTCATAAGAAATTTGGGCTCTGGAAGTGACAAGAAAATGCCCTTTTAACAATGCTGGCTCTGCTATGAGCCATTCCTTCAAGGCAACTAGTAGCAATTTATAAATGTTATGACAATTACCTGAGATTTTTTTGTCAACAAGGTAGTGTGTGTGCACCATCACCCTTGTACATTGCTTCTGATATCATTCTGGTTTTGGCCCTCTGTCAAGCCTTGGATCTAAGGTATTAGCTACTTTTGATAACATTAAAATATGTTTGGATTGAATTTAAAGTGTAAAGAGCCTAGTAAAATTATGTAATAGTTTTTGAAATTTCTAAGTAAACCCAAGATCTTAAAAATTATGATCTAACTTTTTACTCCCAATAGAAATGTTAACTGGAATATAGCAAAAGTTTATTTCCTTCAGTTATGTACTTCTCTGGTAGTGCTTTTAGATGTTCACAAGCTAACCAATCCATCAGAGAAGTAAGATTAGATGTGACCCTTTGAAGATTTACATACATCTAATTAAATGGATTAGAGTAAGATTTAAGGAAGAAAAAAATCTGAAATTTAAAAGGTGATTTTTAAGTAGATTAGGGACCCAAGGTCTAAAAGAGTATGGCTTTGGAGTACTGGATCTAGCAATCTTGGGCTCTTCATTCCCATTCCAGAATTCATCTCCCCACAGAATGGGAAGACATGGACTCAGAAGAGTAGGAGGTGAAATAAAATTATTCAAAACTTTTATCTTTTTAGGTATTGGGAAATAATGTATCTACATGATTGCTTTAGGAGTAGCAAAACAAATTTTGTGAACATGTATGCTTTTGTGGTTCATAGTAATCCTCAATTACAATTAATATCTTAACAACCTGTGTTGCTATAGATAATATAGCTCTATAGAAAAAATTTTTAAACTTTACTTCATTATGAATAAAAAGTACTCAAGTGATAAAGAAGTTTTTATTTTCTGAACTACTTTTAGGATTATTGCTACATTAACATGTAGGGAGATGTTGCTTTAAAAACCATTCTAAGAAAAATACACTTTATTTCCTAGAAAATATGTAAATATTTTCAGGATGTAGTTATAATTTGTGAAACAAAGCCAATATTATACTCTTATTTGTTGAAACTTCTTGAAAATGCCACCTATTAACAGTTAACATATTTAGTTTAGTCACTGTTTTATGGGAACATTAGTGAGGAAGATACTAGTGAATGGAATTTAGTGTTACCCCTATGGAACCTCTTGCTTTATCTTACTTTGAGACTGTAGACAACCAGTTTAACCTTCAATTTTGTTATCTTTGAAATGTAACCTATCCTGATGCTGGGATCTTAGAAGAATCAATGATTTAATATCTGTATAAAAGTTTAAAATTAGGAGAAGGGCTTGTAATACAAATTAGAATTTTTTAAATTAGAAACATTGCTAATAGACAATACATGTTTCAGATGATAACATGTTTTCAAATAACCATTCAGTAGGCTCAGTAATTCATTAAAACATTCCTATTCTGAGTGGGAAAGTATGGAAGAAAAGATGTTTACAGTGAAGATGAGTATTTTTGACTAAGAAGTCCTATTGTCTGATCAAGAGAAAGTAACACATTCCAAGTTTTAACATCCATTCGGATGTACCTAGAAAAACTTACACTTATCTAAATGAAGAAACACTATTAAAAAGCGTTTGATTAACCTTTTAAAATAACAGGTAGGGACGCCTGGGTGGCTCAGTCCTTAAGTGTCTGCCTTCAGCTCAGGTCATGATCCCAGGGTCCTCAGGTCCTCGGATCAAGCCCCGCATCAGCGGGAAGCCTGCTTCTCCCTCTCCCACTCCCCCTTGTGTTCCCTCTCTCGATGTGTGTCTATCAAATAAATAAATAAAATCTTAAAAAAAATATATCAGGTAAATCTACAAATGATAGTTTATCATTGTATCGGGATTCTGCCCTCATTTTTGGAGATTTTGCAAAAAAGATATAAAGTTATTTTGGAAATTTAAGGCAAAATTCCTGAATAAATTGGAGGATCTGACAGTTAAGTGAAAAAAATTTTAAAAGCACATCTAAACAATAATTGAAAGGAAGTCATTGTGATCACTTATTGGACTTACCCTAATTTAACCTAAAGATTACATACCCACAGATAAAAATTTCTTAAAAAGTGGTGCCCTTAAAAATTCTAGACTTACATACCATAGGTTTGGGGTGATTTGTTAAGACAGTATCCCCTCTAGAGAAATGCACTATAGCCTCAATATAAACATGCACAAGAAAGAATTAGGAAAAAAACTATGAATTTAGTTATACATACTGTACAGATTTTATTTAGCATTTCCCTATTTGCTTCCTAATCTTCCTTGTTGGAAGATAATACCTCATTTTTTGTTTATTCATTTTCTTAAAATTACTTTATTCTGACATTTTTGTCTTCTGTTTCTAATCTTACCTTGGAAATAAAATGAGTAACAGGAAAATCACCCATATTCACAATTGGGATGAATCTCTTTGCAGATTTCCATTTGTTCAATGCAGATTTCAGATCATATTTTTTCAAATTAATAAAGGGCAGATCTCTTGGAACAATAATTGGATTAATTTATTTTCTCCCCAAATCAAATTATATTGTATACCTTCTGCATTAGGTGGATGCAGAAATTTTATGGCCTTTAAGTAAGTTTATTCAGCCTTTGTTTGCAATTCTAGATCTACTTTGCTCTTAGAAAAAGCACTCGTAGAAAAATAATTAACCGAATACTCAAAAGATAGCACATCTCATGCTCATATTTCCATATAAAAACCACTTTCAAATCTTTCGTCTAAGTACTTAACTGAGCTTATATATACATCATTTATGGTATATAAGAGCTTGTCAAAACTTGTATTCACATTTAACATTTTTTTAATTGGTAAGTTTTTTGCTTTAGAAAAAATTATGAATTTAAAAATTCTATAGCAATATTTTTTCATGTAGAAATCTAATATAGTTAAGCATACGTTTGAATAAAATTATAATAAATAACACATTTTCCTAAACGATGACAGTTTCCAATTATATTGGAAATTGGTAGAAATATAAACTAGAGAAGTTGCATTGCAAAATTCTATTACCAAAACTAAGGTGATTATTTTCAATGATTATAAATTTCATAAATACAGTGAAAATACACAAAAGCTGTTTCTGAGCCTAGAGATTTTTTCCCTTTGCTTTTTAATTTAGCACCAGCATGTGTCATACTAATTTCATTAATATAAGTGATACTGAATTTTAAAATATATTTAGACTTCTGTACTTTTAGGAGTTATCAGAAAACTGAACAAAACTAGTAAGTTACCTACATTTCTGCTGGTTTCACTTAATGAACACTTGGATTGTTAAGGGTAGTAAATGAGGTAAAGCCTTGCTATTTTAAGTATCATTACCGTATATAATTGATAGAATATTGGAACTTTTGTTTAAATACCTACTAGTTTTGTTTGCAGTGTAAGCTTCAGAATCCATATACACCCAAATAAAGTGTAAAATATTAAACTAATGAATTGTAATCAAATGTGTTTGTTGCACTATTATTTTAAATATGGACTATATATAATGTGGTATGAGTAGATGACATTTTTGTAATGTATTTGAGTTATATTTTCTTCCTTTATTGCCAGCTTCTGATAATGAAGAAATTCTCCAGAGGGATGAGATACATGAAATCATCTTTTTTAAAAAGTTGGTTAGGGGAGAGATATTACAGTACTAAATTGTCCATTTGTTTTATATAAAGGCTTTGATATCTGTAATTTACCACTTACTGAATACTTAAATTACATAGAATAATGCCTGCATAGAATAAAATTTAAGTATGAAAGAGCCTTAAAGTGAAAAAAATGAATCTTCTGACTGCCTTAAAATATGACTAGCTTTCCACAGGCATACTAGTTACTTTCCATAGGGTCTGTTCATTAAGTAATGCCTTAATAGTGTTAATGTTTCTGAAGTACAGAACTTAAAGCATCTTACAGAGCTTTCATTTTTACATAATGGAAATATAACTGTTAAGTTTTAAAACCTGATAGTACATTAGTAGTTTAAATACCTATTAATAGGATAATCTGGGTACACTGATAACATTCTACATACATGACTGTTACCATTACTAATATTTTGTGGTTGTTTAAGGTTTTTTTTATTGTTTGGTATAACAAATTTTCCAAGAAGCTGGACTTTGTGTAACATAATCTCCAAGGACCAAGCTGCATATTTAAACACTATTAATGAAAAACAGAGTTGTACAGTTTCAAAAACGGTTACTTTTTTGAGGGAATTTTTCAAGACAAAAAGCAAAGATTTTGCTTCAAGCTTATAGGCAAATTCATTCAAAGATGTGAATATAGCTGTAAAACGTTGCAATAAAAAGTATCCAGGCCAGTCATTTGTTTAATTACATTCACATTTTTATATTCACTTTGCCTTTCAAAGCAGGAATATTTTATAAAATTGAAAGAAAACTTAAAATTGTCAAGCTGGTGCTTAAGGATACAAAGTTTGATTTGTACAAGTTTCATTTCAAAGGAAGGGACCCCAAAAAGAGGGGTGGGGGGTTTCTTAGGTCTGTTGATAAACTTACTGATGCTTTGTTGAGTCTTCCATATTTTCACTGTAAATAATATACCTATACCTAACAATGTAATTTTGCTGTTTTCTGATAGAAAATGGATGAAGTACTAATGTATTAAATTTATTTCATGATAAAAGTTTTCACCAATACTGTGAAATCTTTCCTTTTCTCACCCTGCAAAATACCATACTGAGTACATCATTGTAGACATGGTTTGAGTGCAGATGCACATTACGGGAACTGCTTCTGGTCAATTGTATTATTGTAGAAACTGATAGATACACCAAATAAACTATATGCACATCAAATAATGGTTTTCACTTTTTTTCCCAAAGATTTTCTTTATTTACTTGAGAGAGGGGGAGGGAGAGAAGCAAGCTCCCCACCGCTGAGCAGGGAGCCCAATGCAGGATTTGGTCCCAGGACTCCAGGATTATGAACTGAGCCGAAGGCTGACACTTAACCAACTGAGCCACCCAGGCACCCCGGTTTTCATTTCTTTAAAGAAATAAGAATTTTAAGGTTATAATATGCCTTATAAAATCTAAGGCTGTCAGTAATCTGTTATAATATTTCAATGAGATGAAATTAGTTGGTAATTAAAATTAGCCTTATAATGCCTCTAACTATATATCTTTAAAATACATGTGGTTGAGGACTCTTCCCAGTGGATTTCTGAATTTAACCAAAATGCACATTCTTAAAGAGTTTTTTAACAGGTTTCTTTTGTGAAGAAATTACTCAACGTTACCCTTGGGAAAAGTGATGTTAACACCAAAAATCAATTTCGTAAACCAAAAAAAGTTTTAGTGCCAATGCAGACATTTCTATTCTCTCTGAATTCCCATAACTTCTGAAAACGTCTAAGATCTGAGCATATAGGTAATACATAAGAGTAGAAGCAAGTTACATCAGAATATACCTACCAAAACTTTGAACATTTGGTTGATCTTATAGTTATCTATTTAATAAAGATGATAGCAGTTATATGGAGAAAGGAAGATCACACATTATGCATTTCTTCATGGTAAAGAAAACTAGGCTTAAAAAATATTTAACAATAGGGGGTGCCAGGTGGGTCAGTTCATTAAGTAACCCACTCTTGATTTCAGCTCAGGTCATGATCTCAGAGTCCTGGGATGGAGCCCCACGTTAAGCTCCCTGCTCCATAGGGAGTCTGCTTCAGGAGTCTCTCCCTTGCCCCCTACCTCCGCTTTCTGTCTCAATTTTTTTTTAACTTTAAAAAAATATTAATAATAAACCTTATCAAGAAGATATGACTTCAAAACTATTTTCAAATGGTATTTTTTATAATATTAGTAAACTATCCAGATCCATTTAGACAAAAGACCAATTTTTTTTCTCAACAGTTTTTTAGCTTCCCTATTAGATATTTGGGCAATTCAAGGATAAGTTGATTAATGAAAAAATGAGAAAATCAATTTTTTCATATTAGCAGGCTACAGTAAACAGTTTATCTTCTAAATCTTAACATTAAAAATTAAATAGACTGGGACGCCTGGGTGGCTCAGTTGGTTAAGCGGCTGCCTTCGGCTCAGGTCATGATCCCAGCGTCCTGGGATTGAGTCCCACATCGGGCTCCTTGCTCGGCAGGGAGCCTGCTTCTGCCTCTGCGTGCCACTCTGTCTGCCTGTGCTCACTCTCTCTGACAAATAAAAATAAAATCTTAAAAAAAAAAAAGTAAATAGACTAAAAAAAAGATAACATCACCTTTTCTTAAATTGATCACCATTCTCTTCTAGCCTTTGGTTCTGGAAAAACAGCTGCTCAGAAAACTTATACCCAGTTTTGCCTTAGATTTGTATTATACTTTTATCAAACTGTAAGAATGGTATTACGGAGTAAATGTCTCCCAAAATTTTGTATGTTAAACCATGATTTCTAGTGTGATGTTATTTGATGATGGGGCTCCTTTAGGAAGGTCGATTGTTCTTGAAGGTGATACCCTCATGATAGTTTAGTGCCTTTGCAAGAAGAGACAGGAGGGCTTGCTTTTTTCTCTCTCCTGCTGCAGAGACACAGAAGATGACCATCTGCAAACCAAAGAGCAGGCCCACACCAAAACCAAATCAGCGGGCACCCTGATCTTGGCCTTCCCAGCCTCCAGAAATTTTGAGGAATATTTCTTGTCTAAACTTGCTGTAACAGGCCAAGCTAAGACATGGGAAAGAGAAGAAATGGAAATCCCCCTCCCTAAAATCTTAACTAGGACACTGGAAAATCCTGATGGGTCCATAAGATAATCATATTTCTGAGCCACTGTGCGATGTGATTTGCATTATTTCCATTTCCCAAAATACTAAGGAAGATGGTATTATCCATATTATATAAAAAGGAATCTATTGTTCCAAGAGATCTCACCTACCTACTGGTCACACCCAGAAAATGTGATTTGTGTTTTGAACACTTCTCTTTCTTGATCTAATAGGTATTAATTACTGTTTAAGTACTAGGATTTTCTGTCACTGAGGATTTAGTGGTTTATTGCAGTCTCTATCCAAATCCCTCCCCCTTAACCGTAGGTTTTATAACTAGCTCCTTTCAGTTAAAACTAAGTTAAGTATTGGTTATCTGGAACAGGCAGGTGAGGGCAGCTGCTCAGTCCTACAGGACTGCCCCTCAAACCCTGCTTCAGGCACCAATCTGAAATCAAGGTTGTAACCTGTTAGCCTGATTGACCAGCTATAAATTTAAGGGTTCCAAGGACCCTGGAACAACTGATTTGCTAGAATGGCTCACAGAACTGAGAAACATTTTACTTACTAGACTACTAGTTTATTTTTTTTTTAAGATTTCATTTATTTATTTGACAGAGATCACACAAGCAGGCAGAGAGGCAGGCAGAGAGGGGAAGGGAGAAGCAGGCTCCCTGCCGAGCAGAGAGCCCGATGTGGGATTCGATCCCAGGACCCTGGGATCATGACCTGAGCTGAAGGCAGTGGCCTAACCCACTGAGCCACCCAGATGTCCCTAGACTACTGGTTTACTATAAAAGTTCTTAAAGGTGAAGATAACATAGCAAGCGTGTAAAATTTCTCATGCCACAATGCAAAATAAAGGACTAAAGGACATGCTATTCTCTGTTCCATCCAGTGTTCTAATATACCACACGAGAATGAAATAATTCAAATTCTTGCTTTACCAAGGTCTCCTAATGGCAGTTTAATAAATCCATGCCTATGGCCAAAAAAGCCACCAGATGTCTCCCGCAGAACTGTCCCAGATTAGCTGGTCTATCTTGATCAGAAAGCAGAAGCACTTCACTCAAAATGCTCTGTCCTCACACCTCTGAGGAAGAGTTTTCTGTTCCCAGAATCTGGCAATCCGCTCTAGTGACTCTGTGGGATCAGCTAGGAAAAAGCTTCCCAGGAAGTGCACTTAAAAAATTCTTGTTGACAGGCACCTGGTGGACTCAGTTGATTAAGCATCTGCCTTTGGCTAAGGCCATGATCCCAGGGTCTTGGGATCAAGCCCCCACATCGGGCTCCCTGCTCAGCGGGAAGCCAGCTTCTCCCTCTCCCACTCCCCCTGCTTGTGTTCCCTCTCTCACCATCCTCTCCCTGTCAAATAAGTAAAATCTTTTTAAAAAAATAAAATGAAATTTAAAAATAAAATTCTTGTTGATAAGTTTGATATAGGGATGTGATTAATCAAGTATCCAAAATATTTTTATTCTATTTTTTAAAGATTTTATTTATGTATTTGACAGAGCACAAGTGGGAGCAGCAGAGGAAAAGGGAGAAGCAGGCCCCCCCACTGAGCAGGGAGCCTGATGCAGGGCTCAATCCCAGGACCCTGGGATCATGACCTGAGCAGAAGGCAGACGCTTAACGACTGAGCCACCCAGGTACCCCTTTCCTTATCTTTTGATACAGTTTCACCCCTGTAGTTTTAAATATCATCCCCTTTGCTCAAGAATTGGCAAGTAGGTAGAGGAGATTTCCACAGCAATTTATTGTTTTACAACTTTTTCAGGAAGACAATTTACATATTTAAAACATCCTCAAACATTTAAAAGGCATTATCACTTTAAAGCACTGACATTTTACTAGCAACGTTATGAACACCTACATAACTAAAATTCTTTCCTCTTACTTTTTTTTAAATAACACTGATGAACTAGTGGAAGCAATTTCCCTTCTTTGTGAAGCCTATGAGTGTCAGTTGCACCGCCAATAAAAGTTCCATTGATAAATATTCTTGGTACCTGTTGGATAAACAAAACATCAGTGTCACTCTACCATCAGAAATGTAAGACCTTTCACATAATAATAATGGATGCTCATACTCTGGGTACTTTTATGGGCCAGGCAGCAGACTAAGCTCTTTCACAAAGTACTTAAATCTTTACAACCCTTGAGGTAGGTACTAATTTTAGCCTTATTTTGGAGGGGAATGAGGCACAGGAACTTGCCCCAAATCACAATGATAGCAAATGACAGAGCTAGGATTTAAATCCAGGGCAATCTGACACTCAAGCCTTTCCTTCTAACTGCTACGGCATATAAAAGGTAAAATAACACAGTCTGTAATTATTGTTTATAAACACCTTCCACGTATATACAAACAAGAAGGAAAATGGCAATATTATGTATTTTCCCAATAATGCATTTCACTGAAAAAATGCATATGGTTGGACAAATTTCAGAAATCTAAAAACATGAAAAACTAAAGCACTCCTATTAGCACAGTAGCTGAAGACTGACCCATGATCTGTACTGTTTAAGGGAGAAAGGATTTCATCTTGATAAGTGCTCCAGGAGGATCTTAAAAGTTTCACAGGCAAGCACTCATGACAACACCATCACCCCACCCTCCTAGTCAAAACATACACACACACACAAATATGACAAGAATAAAAATAAAATAATGAATTCTGCTATTTCTCAGTCTCTGAATCTTGTTCCCAGATCTGCCATTTCTTTATCCAAAAAAGATTCTCAGAGGATGAGACAGAGAACGCTTGGCTCACTTTACATAAGGGCCTAGGCAGTAGGTGACCCAGGTACCATTTATTTGGAGGAAAAACACCATAGAGGATACACTCACAGTTCTTTCACCAGTCATTTTGTAGAGAGCATCTTGAAATTGACTTCCATATTCAAGCATGTCCAATTCCACCACTTTATACTTAACATTCATGTCATGGAAAAGTTTTTTTGCCATTGTACAGTAAGAACAAGATGTTTTTGAGAAAATCACCACACAGTTATCAGAAATTGTTTCCTGAAGTCAAACAAACAAAAATTTTTTTCAATTCTAGACATTACCTTCTGGGAAGAAACCATTAGAGTGGAAAGGGGATGGATTTGGAGTCTCATGATTCAGTGCTCAAATTAAGTCTCCATCATCTATTTTCTCACTTGCAGATGGAGATTATTATTATTTATTTAAAAGGGATGGTTTTAGGGAAAAACATGGGTTAGTAACAGAGGCAAAGTTAGCATGCAGTGATAACAACAATAATCGTAGCCAATGTATATACAGCAAACATCTCTGTAAGCCAGACACAATTCTTAACACCTAACCTTTACCAGCTCATGTAAACCTCACTATAATCCTGAGACAGGTCATATTATTACATCTACTTTACAGATGGGGAAAGTGAGGAAGGTAAGTGACTTACTCATAGTCCTTACCTAATAAGACCTGGAAAGCTGAGATTTGAGCCCAGGCAAGTCTGATTCTACAGACCAAGCACTTAACTCTGTTACATTGCCTCTTAAATACTCAGTAGGTGTTCAGGAGCTAACTCCTTACCCCTTAACTTTTAATTGTGAGGACTGATATATAATTTCCATTTAAAATGTAAAGCTTTCACTGATCCAGGTATAAACAATTCACCACCTCAACTTTCACTCCTTCCTTTGTATCTTTATAGTTTTAAAAAAAACTGCCATTGTCATTACAGTATTGATAAGGCATTCTTATATTCTTGTTCCTGGAAAAGTTACTACCAGAAATACTGATTCTAAGGGTTTCAGGCAGAAGTCAAAAGCCTTTTTTTTTTTTTAAACTTCCCCCAGAATTCTAATATCAGCCTGGTTTAGAAACTACTCTCCAGGCCTTTATCACAAAGACCATGAGATTTTCCTCTACATCTTCATTGCTTGTGAAGTTTGTTTTCTTTTTTGTTTCTAAATATATGAATGTCCAGGTCCTTCAAGGGATTCTGAGTAGATAAGTCTAGCACTCAAGCATCTATGCTGTTCTTATATGGGTCATAAGCAACACCTTCAAGATGAAAGCCAAAAATCAGAAAGTAGAGTACCAAGGCAAAGTAATTCTAAAGTTACATCCATCCTTGGGTGTCAGAAGGGATTTACAGCACAGTCTAGCTCTCTGCAAGTTGGCCTATTTTTCTGCTTTCTCTTCTGATTACTCCTAATATTCAGTACAGAAGTCTGCCTTGGAGAAAGCCAGCCATACTAAAGATGTACGAATGAATCCATTTTATAGATGAGGAAATTGAGGCTGAGAAGTTCACAACACTAGGATTTAACCCAACTTGTCCCAACACCAAAGCCAGTGCTCTTTCCTCCACCATGCCCGCTCAGGTTACAGGCACACCGAGACCATCGTGTATAGAGAACTGAGCATCCAGGGTGCTGACATGCAGTAAAAACACCAATGAAGGGGCACCTGGGTGGCTCTGTGGGTTAAAGCCTCTGCCTTCAGCTCAGGTCATGATCCCAGGGTCCTGGGATGAGGCCCCCATTGGGCTCTCTGCTCAGCAGGGAGCCTGCTTCACTTCCTCTCTCTGCCTGCCTCTCTGCCTACTTGTGATCTCTGTCTGTCAAATAAATAAATAAATTCTTAAAAAAAAAAAAAACCGATGAAGAGATTCCAAAGTGAGTTGAAACTCAAGATAACAGGCCAGAGTGTCTCAAACAACCCTTCTCACCTCCCTCAGGCTCACCTAGCTAAACTTTCATCATTTTGTATTCTCATTTTAAGAAGGAAATTCCCTTGCAACAGGTTTCTAGCATTGCTGTTACATTCATCAGCTGTGAGTGAATACTTTTTTAACGAAATAAATTAAAGGCAGAAATGTTATCTATGTTGTCATGGCTGGTGATGAAGAAGAAAGAAAGAAAAACACGAGTGTGTCTTCTGGACTGCGAGGGAAGAAAAACATACATACAAGAGACACAGTACACAGCAGCGAATGGTGTCACTAAGAGGATCATTTATAAAGTAACTATAGCACACTCAGTTCTGTGTTGGGGGATAAAGCTGTGAAGCAGCTTCCCAGGCCAAAATCAAACAGTAACCCTGGTGAAGGGCAGCCTGACTGGTATCAACAGGAGATGGAGGTAGGTCTGAGGGAAAGGAGGAGCTAACCTCACAGACCCAACTTAGAGGGAGTAAAGACTCCATTAATAATAAATCTCATAAATTTTGGCTACCAATATGATCTAGAACTTTTCTCTCACATATATTATTTTGATAGCACATTTTAAAGTATACATTTAATAATTCATTTGCCAAACTATATCAGGTTGGAAATTGAATATGCATATTAAATGTGTAAAACACAATTCTTTTTCTACAGAGGAAAGTTTTTTTCCTAAGTCTCCCACATCACTCACTTGAATCTGATTCACAGGAGCAGTTGCTGACTTCCCCAAAGATGATGATGTGCTGTTCCCCATCCTAAAAAGAATTTTAAAAGGCAGTGCAGCTTTAAACATTAAAGATAATCATTAATTATAATATAGCAAATGAGATCCATTTAATGAAAACCCGATATGCAAATATATACCCAAATTATGAAACAGAAAAAAAGAGTTTTACTTATTATTAGTACAAAAATAGCAGTTTAGGGGCACCTGGGTGGCTCAATGGGTTAAGCCTCTGCCTTCAGCTCAGGTCATGATCTCAGGGTCCTAGAATTGAGCCCGGCATCGGTTCTCTGCTCAGCGGGAAGCCTGCTTCCCCCTTTTTCTCTCTCTGCCTGCCTCTCTGCCTACTTGTGATCTCTGTCTGTCTAATAAATAAATAAATAAAATCTTAAAAAAAAAAAAATACCAGTTTACAAAGAACTTGTTTACAAAAACCAAAAGGGGCTGTGTGCTTCTCTAGCCTACCAATGTCCTTAATTATTTGGTGAAACCACGTTAACCTAGTGTAAAGCCTGGATTTCTGAATACCAAATCTCAAACAGACTGTCCTAATGACTGACCGTGACCTGACCATTAGTTTTTTTAAAGTTTCCATTTTTGTATTAAGATATGCCAAATCTCCATGAACACTGTGACACAGAGAACCTACAAAATTTCAAAAATTTTAAGGAAACAAAGGTATTTCAACCACAACACTCATAGCTCCAAGTTTCCCAATCTGTAAAGTAGGACTAACAGTCACTCCCACCTCAAAGGGTTTTATGAAGATTAAATGAACTGACAGAAAGCAGAACAGCACCTTGATCACAGTAAATGTTCAATAACATTTAACACTATTACTATCATTTACTGATTACATGGACCCTCTAGGTATGTATTATTTAAAACTCAGCTGTTGGGAGCTTGTAAAAGGAGGCATTCTTTGTAACAGGAATATATTCACTAAAATATTGACCAGTTTTATATTATCAAATCTCTCTCCCTACTCCTAGAACTTTTCCCCATCCACTTTATCCTTCTTGATCAGCCAGGACCTACTGCACTGTCCAAACCATACACAACATCCTGATGTAAACTAGTTAGAGAAAAATTACAAATCTTCAAAAAGAATCATAGAATATGGGCTTCAAAAGAGAATTTCTCGAATATCTAAAGATTAAGAGAATAAGATAAAGAACTGAAGTTTCAAATATTTTCAAAAATAGTCTCCTCGTGATTATGTTCCAAATTCAAGTTTTGACAGAAAAACTTCTCCTTCCAAACATTTCATTCATTCATTTGAGAGCATTTAAAATGTAAATGTTGGGGGCAGCTAGCTGGCATAGTTAGTATAGCATGTGATTCTTGATCTCCGGACTATGAATTTGAGTGCCACAGTGGGGCTTACTTAAAGAATAAATAAATAAATGGATCTTTTACATTTTATCCTTGGATGATGAGTGGCTGATCTACATAGCCATGCCCACACACTTAGAATAAGGTTGCCTGCAACAAACATGACCTTCAGTAATTACAAAGAGAAGAGGGAACTACTCCAATGGAACATTATAACATTAGAACTCCCCAACGCTTACAATCTACTATTCCTTGCTTCCCAATAGTTAGCAAGGAAATCTTTTTTAAAAAAAGGGCCTGTGTACTTATCTCATGAAGAGATTAGGAGTAGCATGCTAGGGAGATTGCAACCAACTTAAGTGGAGGGCAGAGGATGTGTGTTAAGAAAAAAGCAGACTGGGACGCCTGAGTGGCTCAGTTGGTTAAGCAACTGCTTTCGGCTCAGGTCATGATCCCAGCGTCCTGGGATCAAGTCCCACATCCGGCCCCTTGATCGGCAGGGAGCCTGCTTCTCCCTCTGCCTCTGCCTGCCCCTCTGTCTGCCTGTGCTCGGGCGCTCCCGCTCGCGCTCTCTCTCTCTCTCTCTCTCTAACACATAAATAAAATATTTTAAAAAAATTTTTTAAGAAAAAAAGCAGGCTGAGTTCCTGGAGCATAAACAAACAAACAAACAAAAATTAATCAATGGGCATGGCCTGGAACTAAGAAGGTGCTTTGGTGTAATAAATCAGCAGCCTATCTGGTTTATCAACTAAGAAAACAAGTCCTTTTCATCTCTGGTCCAGCATCTAACCATCATCCCCAAATTGCCTACCACAGTATTTGCTATTGAAGCAGGAGTTCCAGTAGAACCTTCATACCCAAGTTATCATGGGGAGAGAGAGGAGGTCGGAGGTGGATCTGAAATATCACCCCCTACCCTCCCAAATAAAAGATAGTTTCTGGAAAGCACCTTTCTCCTTCAATTCTGGCTGAGCTTGGCAAAAGTTACTACCTAGTAAGGAAAGACGTCAACAGAGAATCGCACAAGCAGCGTTTCACTTCAACACTGATGCACCCATCAGCCATGCCACATTCATGGAGCGCCTCCTATATACTAAGTAGGCGAAAGGCTAAATGCCCAAGGGATGCACATCATTGGAAAAACACGTCAGGGGCTCAAGGACCTGTCAGTCAAATAGTTAACACCACGTGGTCAGCACCTTCTGGAGTGGGTCACCAGCTTACAATAGAAAGGTAATCAACAGTTCTTACAGTCTAGCAGAACTGATCAGAGTTACCAAATCAAGTAGGAAGCAAGAGATTCCAACACAGAGGGATGGATGCGCAGTGGCTGGCACAGACACTGGAACTGTCAGAACCAGCGTGGAGCACGGCTCGGGCCCAAGGGCCGCACAGCCATCAGCCCAGGCCAGGGGTCCTCCGCCGCAGGCCTGGTACTGGCAGGCGGGAAGCACAGGGAAAGCAATCCTCCGTCTAGCCAGAGGCGACATCTACTTAAGTAAGTCACAGTCCCCATCCTCAAAGACTGGGCCCTTTAGTAGGACGCTCCCCCTTCACTTCCTGCAGGAGGGTTGCCAGATTTAGCAAATAAAAATGCAGAACGATCGATTACTTTAGAACTTCACATAAAAAACGAGTAACTGCTGAGTCTAAATATAACCCCCGCAATATTTCGGATAAACTAAGACTAAAAATTAATCGCTGTTTATCTGAAATCCCAATTTATGAGACGGGGCTGGGGGGGTGCCATTCCAAGCTCCCCCAATACCACAATTCGGGTGTTTTCGATATGAGTCCACGATCCGTAAGAAGGCACTACGGCTTAGGGCATCATTCACCGCCCACCCTCCGTGGGCTCCCGCCGCCCTCCGAGGGCCCACCCGGCGCAGGGGAAAGAGGCGCCCGCGCCCACCGTTCGGTCCAACCCCTGCGAGGCCTCCGCGCCACGCCGAACCCCCCGTGTCCTGCCCGTCGCGCCCCGTACCCAGAGGCCGAAGCTCCCACTACCCCGCCGAACCGGCCCGACGAGCCGCTCCCGCTCCGAACCAGCCTCGTCCCCAGCAACGCAGCGCGGCGCCAAGACATGGTCCGAGCGCCCGGACGCAGCGCGCCGCAGGGTGCCACCGGGCCTGGAGAAAGCCCGCCTCCGCCGGCTGGCTCTGCCTCCGCACGCCCGGCCCCTGCGCGGCCGGTCCCGCCTCTCCCCGCCCCGCCGGGCTGCCCGAGCCGCAGCCGGTCTCCTCGGCGCGAACGCGTGAGTCCTCCCGACGCAGGCGGCCCGGCGGCCGGAGAGCGCAGAGCAGGTGTGCGCGGAGAATGCGGCACACGAGTGGTTAAACTGCCGTCCGCGCCTACGCGGACGCCTCACCTGCTGGCTTCGAGCGCTCGGCCCCGCCCCGCCCCTGTCTTTAGGGGTTAGGGACACTCATAAAGGCCCACAGAGGCCCACAGGCCCGTGGAAACAACGCGTAGGGACTGTGGCCGACATTCTGGCGAAAGGGAGAAAAAAAATGACTGTCCGAAAGAAAGATGCCTGGGATGTTTACATGAAGGTAGTAGCGTCATCACAACTTCCGGCCAGACAGGTGTTTCTGCCTGTGAAGTGAGAACCTAACTATGTCATCTTAAAATTAGGCTGCTGATCCACAGCCCGTATAAATCGTGGGATTATTAGATTTTTACATCCAGAAAAAAGTAATCCAATGTAGAACATTCCTTCCAAAGAAAACAAAATTTGTGTTTATATATGAAAATGAAATTAGAAAATAAAACTTGAGCTGGCCCGGAGGTGTTTTGCCATGGCTGTGAAAATAGCTGAGTGCTAAGGACAACATTGTCCACTCGTGGTAATGATAGCCCTTTGTGCGTCACCATATAAGAAAGGGGGGGTAGGTCTTTATTTATTTACTGAAGACACTGAAATCTATTTGTTAAGGTCAGAGGGCAAATATGGTATTGTTAAAATTCTAAACAATTATTAGAACAATCCAGACCTTTTTTGATCCTTCATATTCAACTAGCTAAGTTTAAGATTCGTGTTACCAGGTTACAAAATTAGAACGTCTGTTTCTGACGGGTTTTTTGCCCCTATTTTCAAGGGAGTTGTTTCATTACATCATAAAAGGATGAAAGTTAGTTACAAAAATAAATACCCCAAAAGTTGTGAAGTCACTCTTCATAAATCCAAAATTTAAAATTTAAGATATGTAACCTGTAGTGTTGTGGGGGGTTGTTTTGTTTTGAATCAAAGATAGCTATTTAGGAAATTTACTGTTTTTTTTTTTAAGATTTTACGTATTTATTTATCTGACAGAGATGACAAGTAGACAGGCAGGTAGAAGCAGGCTTCCCATTGGCAGAGAGCCCAATGCCATGTGGGTGGGTCTCAACCCCAGGACCCTGAGATCATGACCTATTTTTGTTTTGAAATAAAATTTTACCTTATTGTTGTAAACTCTTACAAAATAGAGACCACTATGAAGTGAAACAATCATGCCACCATTTAATTTCCATATAGTACAGCCTATGTTAAGTACAGAATTCACCGGACAGATTTTTAAAAAGGGATTCCCAAACGAAAGTACTTAAAACAAAAATGTTATGTCTGAATTAAGCATAATATATTTATAACCTTCAATTTCTTTGGGCTTCATTGATTGGGTAGCTACAGAACTGATGATTCTTGGTCATGATTGTGATATCTGTGATAGTGCATTTACAAGTATGCTGCTGGCTGTTCACTTGAATGTATGGTGTGAACACAATGGGGTATAGTCAGTATAGGTAGATAAAGAATAAATGATTAAATACAGTCTTATGAGTTCTATACTTTTTTCATGACTGAAAAATTAAAAGAATTGACATATCTTGGGCGCCTGGGTGAGTCAGCCAGCTGGGCCTCTGGCTTCGGCCAGATCATGGTCCCAGAGTCCTGGGGTCAAGCCACAAGTCAGACTGTCTGCTCAGTACGGAGCCTGCTTCTTCTCCTTCTCCCTCTGCCTACTGCTCCCCCTGCTTGTGCTATCTCTGTCAAATAAGTGCATAAAATCTTTTTTCAAAAAAGATTGCATGTATTTATTTGATAGAGAGATACACAGTGAGAGAGGGAACACAAGCAGGAGGAGTAGGAGAGGGAGAAGCAGGCTTCTGCTGAGCAGGGAGCCTGATGTGGGGCTTGATCTCAAGACCTTGGGATCATGACCTGAGCCAAAGGCGGACGCTTAATGATTGAGCTACCCAGGGGCCCCAAATGCATAAAATCTT
Organism: Taxidea taxus jeffersonii; assembly: GCA_003697995.1. Taxonomy (NCBI): domain Eukaryota; kingdom Metazoa; phylum Chordata; class Mammalia; order Carnivora; family Mustelidae; genus Taxidea; species Taxidea taxus. The sequence continues at coordinate 10,054 of ML107861.1, read as the reverse complement.
TAAAGAAAAAAAAAAAAAGAATTGACATATCTTTAGATACTCTTTCAACTTGTTTTTTATTGCTTAAATTGTCAAGAAAAGCTCATTTTTTTTATAACCTCAGAACAGGTTTATCCCCTGCCTAGGGTTGAAAGCTACTGTTAAAACAAAATTCAGCTGAGTAAATTTGAAACTAACTGGCTTTATTCAATGATTCATAAATTGGGCAGCATCTCATATAGCAAACAAAGGAGCTCTAAAATGCTGTACAAAATGGAAGACTTTAAAAAGCAGCGAGGAGGTAGGACAGGAAGTCATAATGAAATAAAAGGAATATTTCAGGCAATATCACCTATCTTTGGGGAAGAAAAGGTCTATCAATCAGATTACCTCACTGGTTCTCACCAGGAAACTTCCAACCAGTGGGACACCTGAGTGGCTCAGTCAATTAAGCGGCTGCCTTCAGCTGAGGTCATGATCCCAGAGTCCCAGAATCGAGTCCCACGTTGGGCTCCCTGATCAGTGGGAATCCTGCTTTTCCCCCTCTCCCTCTGCATGCGGCTCCCTCTGCTTGTGCTTTGTGTCAAATAAATAAATAAATAAATAAATATCTTTAAATAAATAAATAAGTAGGAAATTCCCAACTAACCTATTAATATTATATTCCTGGGAAAGGCTAAAACTGCAATTAGGTTAAGTATTAAGTCTCAGTTTGGTGACAGCGGCTTAGCAAAAGGGACTCCATTTTGGACCTGTTTTTGTTTTTTTTGTTTTTTTTAACACTGCTAAGATAAAAAAAAATTAAGAAATCTTTTCACTTGAAAGGGCACTTATGGGAGGTCCTCTATACTGGGTCCAACCTGTGGACCTTAACCATCTGGGAACCTTCATAAATACTCCTTCCAAAGAAACTTTTCTAAAAAGAGCATGACTGTGAACCCTCAGGGGTCAGCTATTATATTTGTATCCTAAGGCTGCAGTAACAAATTATCACAGATTTGAAAGAACAGAAATTTGTTTTCTCACAGTTCTGGAAACTAGAAATCCATAATCTGGCAGGGTCGTGTTCCTTCTAGAGGCTACTATACAGGAGAATTCATTTTCTTCCTCTTCCACCTTCTGGTGGCCCCAGGTGCTCCTTGGCTTCTTTGACTTATGGCCACATCACTTCACTCTCCGCCCATATCTTCCCTTTGTCTTCTCCTCTGTCTCTGATGATGAGATTTAGTCCACACCTGAATAATCCAGGATGCTCTGCTCTCATCTCAAGGTCCTTCACTAAATTGTATCTGCAAAGAGTCAGTGTTCCAAATAAAGTAGCATTCACAAGTGCCAGGCATTTGACCTGTATATTTTGGGGTAAGGACCATTTTTTAGATTATTACAATGACAATACTTAAAACAGCCTGGAGAAATCCTGATATTTCATTAAAGTCTTGGGTATTTTGTTAAATTCTGTGTTATACTCATTTTCTGTTGTTGTTTTACTGTATTACTTCATTCATCCTTTACTATGCCAGTCACTGGTCACATATAGGATACAGACTAGGCCCCTGCCTATAAGAGATAAAACTCCCATCTTTTCTCCAATTTTTTGAACATGGTGTAAAATTCATGGTTCATAAAGATGTGTCATATTTTGGGGCCCCTGGATGGCTCAGTCGTTAAGTGTCTGCCTTTGGCTCAGGTCATGATCCCAGGGTCCTGGGATCGAGTCAGGACCCTGCTTAGCAGGAAGCTTGCTTCTCCCTCTCCCACTCCCCCTGCTTGTGTTCCGTCTCTTTCTGTCAAAAAAACAAATAAATAATCTTTAAAAAATGAGTCTTTTTTTTTTTTTTTTTTTTAAAGAGAGAATGGGAGTGAGCACAGGCAGACAGAGAGGCAGGCAGAGGCAGAGGGAGAAACAGGCTCCCTGCCAAGCAAGGAGCCCGATGTGGGACTCGATCCCAGAACGCTGGGATCATGACCTGAGCCGAAGGCAGCCGCTTAACCAACTGAGCCACCCAGGCGTCCCTAAAAAATGAGTCATATTTTTAGTTTGACATCACTGTTAAATATCCCCATCTGAAAATGTAAAAAAATTTATGTGTGCCCATGCATTATTTTAGACTAAACAGTGTCTCTCCTTTATATCTGTTTCCCATATACACTGCAGCTACAATTAAAATCACATTAGTTTAAAACCATTACTGAAGGGACACCTGGGTGGCTCAGTCAGTTGGGCATCTGATTCTTGGTTTCTGCTCAGGTCATGATCTCATGAGTTCTGGTATCCAGCCCCGTACTGAGCTCCATGCTCATGGGGGAGTCTGCCCCTCCCACCTAAAATAAATAAATAAATCTTTAAAATATAATTACTGTAATTTATTATAAGCCTTTTATCACTATAAAGTTTCTCATTCAACAAGTACAAAAGTACAAAACTTACAACACATGATTTCATAGGAAGGCGTAAGAAGGACTGTTTTCTTTTCCAAACAACACCAATTTTCCAATGCTCTCATATCAACTGAGTGTTCTACAGTTCAATTCCATTTAACACAAACTACTTGGAGTTAGTATAGACCCCACAGGTTAAGGGCTCAGTTCTACAAGACTGCCTCTACTTCAACACCAGCCACAAATGGGGTGTCCTAGCTACCTGCATTTCTGCCTGGCCAACTACAGATTGGGGTGAACCTTCCCTCAGGTTCAATAATTTGCAAGAAAAACTCCTTAAACTCGGGAAAATACTATACTTATAATCACAGCTTTGTTAGGAAGGATACAATTCAGAAATAGGCAAATGGAAGAGATGCATGGGGCAAGGTTGAACAAGGTCAGGTGCAGAACTTCCATACTCTACTCAGGTGCACCACCCTCCCAGGAAATCAATGTTTACCAACTCAGAAGCTTCCCCTAACTTTGTCACTCAGGAGTTTTCATCAAAGTGTCATTTCTAGGCATAACTAATGAAATCATCTGCCCTTGGTGCTTGAACTCAATCACCAGTGCCTTCCCCTCCTCTGAATGGTAAAGGGTAGAGGATGGGGGAAGAATTGAAAGTTGCTTAAGGATAGCCAGCTCCTCTCTTGAAACAAAGGGACATCAAGGATCACTTCATTACCATAAACACAGGTACAAGGGAAAGAGACTTGTTATGAATAATAAGACTCTTTAATCCTTTTTGTTTTTTTTTTAAAGATTTTTATTTATTTATTTGACAGAGATCACAAGCAGGCAGAGAGGCAGGCAGAGGGAGAGGAGGAAGCAGGCTCCCTGCGGAGCACAGAGCCCGATGTGGGCTCTATCCCAGGACCCTGGGATCATGACCTGAGCCGAAGGCAGAGGCTTTTAACCCACTGAGCCACCCAGGCGCCCCAAGACTCTTTAATCCTTAAGGAAATTCCAAAGGTTCCAGGAGCCAGGAACAGAAAAACCAAGTATAGTGGTGCCTGGTTGGCTCAGTCCATGGAGGGTGCAGCTCTGGATCTAGAGGTTTGAGTTCAAGCTCCATACTGGGTGTAGAGATTACTTAAAAATTCAATCTTAAAAACAAAAACAACCTTAAAAGTTTTTTAAAAAATTAAAGCCCAAGTATACATTTTTATTATACTACAAGGACCTATCTGGTCTTTTTATGGAAACAAAGGGAGTAGTAACAAATGTCCAATATTATTTGAAGTTCTTATACTCAGAAGGCATATAGTTCAGGTTCCTAATTCAAGAATGAAAGGAATAAAAAAAAATACTTTGGTGGGTAGAATATCCGTCAAAATAGTAGGAATGGAAAGGATTATCTAAGGATTTCTTCAGAATTTTAAAGTGTCAAATTGAAATAAACTTAAATGCTCCAAGCCCAGTGAACAGGGGAAGGAAAACTAGATAGTATTATGTATCTATATTGAAGAACTGGGAGCAGGATATTCCTGAACTAAGAATGATCTGTATGTATTTATGACGGAAATGAAAGATATAACATAGATTAGGGGAACTTCTGTTTAAAAATGTGTTAAGTTTACTAGCTCAATTCACTGAAGAAATAGCATCCAGTATATTCTAACGAAAATATTTATCTAACAAGTTTTTTATTTTTTGCCAAGCATATTTCCTTCCTTCTTTTTTTTTTAAGATTTATTTATTTATTTGACAGAGGGAGGGAGATCATAAGCAGGAAGTGCAGCAGGCAGAGAGAGGAGGAAGCAGGCTCCCTGCTGAGCAGAGAGCCCAATGTGGGGGGGGATGTGTGGGGCTTGATCCCAGGACTCTGAGATCATAAGCGGTGCCGAAGGCAGAAGCTTGACCCACTGAGCCACCCAGGCACCCCTATTTCCTTCCTTCTATATCATTTCTATATCCACAAAATGTATGTTCTTAATTCTTTGGGTCAATAGACTTGGAATAATAAGACCAGAAAATATGTTTTCTTTTGAAGTGTGAGCAAATTACTTTTTTAAAGATCTTGGGTCTGTAAGGTCTGTAAGCCTTGCACTAGACAAATTTATGACTAACTCAGAGTGCCATCTGGTGTTGAACAAATAGCATTTTGTGATAGATGTTTCCTAACCTTTGCATTCTGAAACTATGTCTTTTCAATCTCTATGGAGAGGTCAATGTTGCTTTGTCCAGTCTTATTTTCTTTTTGTCAAAGGGAGGTTAAACTTGTGTTTTTATTCTTTTCTTACAAATTCAGAGAGAGAGAGAATGAGTGGGGGAACTATGTTTTCAGCTTTACTGGTGAATATAATCATATTTGAGTCTAAAAATTTACCTAATATTATGGAGAGTTTTAACTATTGATGCAGATGAATAAAAGATGTGCCTTGCAAAATCTAATACAGACACATGGTGAGTAGGTAAATTCATGTTCATAATTTAGTAACATTATTTCGTTCAGACTATAGATTGAGAGATTTCAGTGGTGTTTAAAAAAAAAAAAAGCTATAGTGGTAGTTGTGTCCCACTGAGTCTCTTTTTAGGATTGATACAAAAGTATTAGGGAATAATGCAACAGAAGTGCATTTAATCAAATTCCCTTAAACCTAATCTAATTCCCCTTAATCTTAGAGGACTTTCCTGATAAACTTATATAAAATAATACTTTTACTCTGCTTGATTTTTCTCAGAGACATTTATCACTAACTGGCTTTGTACATGGGTATATATGTATTTATTGTCTCCTTCTCTGTGTGAATGAAGGCAAGAAAGGGCAGAAAATTTGCTTTGTTTAATGCTAAATTTATTTAAGAAACTGTTGTTTTGGGGGCTCTTGGCTGGCTCAGTCAGAAAAGCATGCAACTTTTGATCTCGGAGTCATGAGTTTGAGCCCCATGTTGGATGTAGAGATTACAAAAAAAAATAAAATAAATTTAAAAAAAACTGTTGAGTTTTCACTATAGTTGCAGGAATAAACACAAATTTGTACATTTGGGGAGCCTGAGTGGCTCAGTGAAATAAAGCCTCTGCCTTCAGCTCAGGTCATGATCTCAAGGGCCTGGGATGGAGTCCTGCATGGGGCTCTCTGCTCAGCGGCGAGCCTGCTTCCCTTCCTCTCTCTCTGCCTGCTGCTCTGCCTACTTGTGATCTCTGTCCATCAAATAAATAAATAAAATTCTTTAAAAAAAAAGTTTGTACATTTAAAACTTTGTATGATTTAAAATTTAAAATAGTAAAATTAATAAATGTCACAAAATACCGTATAAATAAATTTACACTGGAAATGTAATAATATTTGGTCAGAACAGTACGTTGATAGTTTTCAGGGAAGAAAATTATGATGATCTTATTACTCATACTGCATTAGCTAATTTAAAGTTTAATGATATCTACAACAATATGATATGGGAGAAAAGAGTTCAATCATTTAGGAAGACATCTAATCAAACTCCCTTCAATTCATTCCAGCTCTTTTTTGAATATAATGAAGCAGCTAATCAGAGAGGTCTTCTCCGATAATACTATATGAAATAGCTAACACATCTTGCACTCCCTATAGTTCTTACTGCTTTATTTTCCTTCAGAGCATTTATCACCTCCTGACATGTTATATCTGTTTGTATTTATTATCTGTGTTCCCCCAAAGAAGGTAAGATCCATGAAGGCAGGGGCCTCAACTATTTGGGTCACACCAGATTCCCAGGTTTTAGAACAGGATCAAGCATGCTGCAGATATTCAATAAATAAATGATAAATGCATGAATTATTTCATTATATTTGAATACAGAATATAAAATTTTAATTTAGTGGTCATTAAAACAAATTAATAGCAGTCTTTTGAAAAATAATATAATTTTAATAATAATAGTTCATGTGGTATAATCATCTCATTATAATTGATCTAATATTTCTACTGTTTCTAATTTACAAGTCATAGAAAAGAAAGTATTTGACTCTAGCATTTCAGAAAAGAAAATCCTCTTATAACTTGCTCCTCTAAACTAGATCCTCTGACAATTCCTATTTCAGAATGTGCGGTGTTTTAGAGCCATTAGTAGCTGTCTGATCTTTTAAATTGCAAAAAATAATGTTAAAAACATACAGTTGCAATATATACATATGTCATATGATCGTATTATACAACTTAAGATGAATACAATATTATTTGTCAATTATATCTCAAATACACATCACATTGTTTATTACTCTTCATCATTCTTATCATTTAGAATTGGAATAAAAATATGATGCTTTAGAAAGAGATTATGATTTTGTTATGAACCTGAAGTTACACTCAAGTGAAAAGATATTAAGCATATGTGAGATGGGCTCCGGAAGTAAGCAACTGCCTAATTCCCGAACTAAAAATCTGCTAGTATGAATAAAACTTCAAGATACAAGTTATTTAGTGATAATAGCAAAAACATTTCATTGTGATGTTTTCCTTTCTTTTTATAATTCTTATCATCACACATATTTTATGTGTTTGTGCATATTTGCCTTTATATAAAGTAAATTAATTTTAGTATGGGCTCTTTATGTATTTCATTGCATTTCTTATGTTTCCCCCAAACCATTTTTCTTTGTTTGTTTTCCCAAATAATCTAATTTTTTTTTAAAGATTTTATTTATTTGACAGACCAAGATCACAAGTAGGCAGAGAGGCAGGCAGAGAGAGTGAGGGAGGAGGAAGCAGGCTATACGCTGAGCAGAGAGCCCGATGCAGGGCTCGATCCCAGGACCCTGAGATCATGACCCGAGCCGAAGGCAGAGGCTTAACCCCCTGAGCCACCCAGGCACCCCACAAATAATCTAATTTTTAAAAAGTAACCTAGGGGCGCCTTGCTAGCTCAGTCAGAAGAGCATGCGACTCTTACTCTTGGGGTCATGAGTTTGAACCCACACTGGGTATAGAGATTACTAAAAAATAAAGAACTTTAAAAGTAACCCAAAAAATAGAATAGAGTGAAAACTGTATTTTTTCAAAAGATACAATTATAACTGAAAAACAGTCTGCACTCAGAAAATAATTTCCCACTGTAAAAATAAATGAAGACTATCCAAATGAGAACAAACAGAGGCTATTTATTAACAGTTTGCTATAGTAAGGGAGTCAGCACTTACCACTTTGGCGAAACTCAAAGGCAGATATGGGAGTGGGAAGCTTTGTCATGGGGGGAAAAAAAGGCTTCAGGTGTGCTTTGATTAGAGGTTGTTGCCATAGGGAAGCTGGAGGCAGGCTAAATGGAAGCAAAATATGGGATTAGGGACCATATCTGGCTTTTTCTGATTAATCCTAAGGCTACAATTGTGGGCAAAAATTGAGAGCTGGCAGTCATTAACCAAGTCCTGATTGTTCTGGCTGTTTGCTACAGTTATAGTTTGGCTTCCTGGATTTGGTGTTGCAGAGGTTGTGAGTCAGAGTTCTGTTGTCATATATAGCCTGGCCATTGTCCATTTGTATATTCAGTCTCTCATCACTAAATGATGGGAGTTAAACGCTTGTTTTCCTGCACTCAGTACATTTTATGTGCCCATGATATATCAGGCACTGCAATGAATAATATAGAAATGGTACTAGCATTCACAAAATCTAGGAGAACACGTAAGAGTGCAACCTAGATTGAATTTGAGTAATAGGGAAAGTATACCAAAAGGTATACCAAAAGGTAAACCTTCTAATTCAAGGTTTCTTTTTTTAATACATATATTTTATTTATTCATTTGACAGACAGAGATCACAAGTAGGCAGAGAGGCAGGCAGAGAGAGGAGGAACCTGGGATCATGACCTGAGCGGAAGACAGAGGCTTTAACCACTGAGCCACCCAGGCGCCCCTAGTCATTAAATATTCTTTTTTTTTTTAAGAGATTTTATTTATTTATTTGTCAGAGAGAGAGAGAGAGTGAGCACAGGCAGACAGAGAGGCAGGCAGAGGCAGAGGGAGAAGCAGGCTCCCTGCCGAGCAAGGAGCCCGATGTGGGACTCGATCCCAGGACACTGGGATCATGACCTGAGCCGAAGGCAGCCGCTTAACCAACTGAGCCACCCAGGCGTCCCTAGTCATTAAATATTCTTGGTGGTGTGAAAGTTCTGACTGAATTGGGCTTTGCTGCTTCTTCCTGTTGGAAATGCAATACTTCATTCTTTTTAGAAAAATTCATTCTTGTGTTGCACCAGTAACCAACCAGATAGAGATGAGACCATCATCTTCCCTCATCCTCACTTCCAACAGATCTCTGATATTTCTTGGAGCATCCTGAAACAATTATCAATAAAATTTGTGCTAGAAGACATGTATTGTGTGCATTTTCAGAGCTCAACTCAATTCTGGAGAAAAAATTGTGATGGTTAATTTTATGTGTCAACTTGAGCTAGGGCATACGATGCCAGATATTTGCTCAAAAATTATTCTGGGTGTTTCAGTGAGGGTATTTCTGAATGAGAACAACATTTATATTGGTAGACTGAGTAAAGTACATAGCTCTCCATAATGTTGGTGGGCCTTATTCAATCAGTTGAAAGCCTGACTAGAGCAAAAAACTGTCCCCAGAGGAAGAGAATTCTCCTGCCTGATGGCTTTCTTACTGGAACACTGGATCTTCCTGCATGACAGCAGTTGAGCTGGGACATCAGCAGTATATATTTTGGACTTGTCAGCCTCCATAATCCCATGAGTTGATTCCTTATAAGAAAACATACATATATTATTTCTCTGGAAAAACCCTGAACTATTACAATATCCAACTGTTTTATCAAAGATAAGAACATTATTCAACTCTTTATTAGTTGTTTGTTCAAAATTACTTGTCTTTATGGTTCCCCGAAAATAAAAGTTTAAATTCAATGAGCCTCAAATTCCTTTTCTCTATAAAATTCCTGAGCCTTGCTAATTACTAACTATACAAATCAATTAATCAAATTAGAATACATTCTGCAGGGAATTCTTACAGCACTCAGTCATTTCATTTTAATTTTTAAAAATATTTTATTTATTTATTTGACACACAACGAGAGACTACAAGTAGGTAGAGAGACAGGCAGAGAGAGGGGAAGCAGGCTCCCTGCTGAGCAGAGAGCCCGACGTAGGGCTCGATTCCAGGACCCTGAGATCATGACCTGAGCCCAAGACAGAGGCTTAACCCACTGAGCCACCCAGGTGCCCCAGTCATTTCATTTTAAATAAGTTAAAGATTTATGTATTTATCTTAAAGAGAGAGGGACCATGAACGGGAGGGGCAGAAAGAGAGGAAGAGAGAATCTGAAGCAGACAACACACTGAGCACAGAGCCCAATGCGGGAGTCGATCCCATGATCTTGATATCTTGACCTGAGCCAAAAACAAAGAGTCAGATGCTTAACCAACTAACTGTATCACCCAGGCACCCAATCCTTTCATTTTAAAAGACAAGAACAGGGGACGCCTAGGTGGCTCAGTTGGTTAAGCGGCTGCCTTCGGTTCAGGTCATGAACAAAAAAACAAAACAAAAAACAAAAAAAACAAAAAACAGCCCCCAAACTACCCCCCACCAACCTCACCCTTCTAAAGGGGCGTAATTAGATCACTAAGGCTTAGAGGACCCATTTAGTGGGTCCCATTTAGTTGGTACGGGAATCCTAGCATTCTGCAACTCTTCTGCCAAGCTCCATTCCCTTCAAAG
>RCUC01154769.1:0-43134 GCA_003697995.1 Taxidea taxus jeffersonii | reverse complement strand
GATTAATAAAATAGAAAGAAATCAAACCCATAATCTTCTCAACAATAACCACCCCCACCACCAGAAAGAAACCAAACCAAAAGACAGGTTTCATCGCTCCCTCCCTGCATTCTATTATGATTAATGTGGTCCAAACTAATAGCCAGTTTTGAGTCCCTATTCTTTCCTATCATCTCTGCACAAAGGCATCAAGTTTTCTTGATTTTAGAATTAGTTCCCTTCTTGTTGAACCTACTCCAGCTTCCCCAGTTCTATACTTTAAGGATGGTGGTCTGGATTATTTTTGTAGCCTTTTAAATGGTTTCTCTGGGGCACCTGGGTGGCTCAGTGGGTTAAGGCCATTGCCTTCGGATCAGGTCGTGATCCCAGGGTCCTGGAATCGAGCCCCGCATCGGGCTCTCTGCTCTGCGGACAGCCTGCTTCCTCCTCTCTCTCTGCCTCTCTGCCTACTTGTGATTTCTGTCAAATAAATAAATAAAATCTTAAAAAAAAAAAAAAAAAAGGTTTCCCTGCTCCCAGTTTCTGTTTGTCCTCTGAAAGGGTACCAGATCTGCACATGACAATCTTTTATTTGGAAACATCTTTAAATATCCTACAATGGCCTCCCATCATCTCCAAGATACAGTGCAAACTCTTCCTCCCTTTTCCTCCTACCCTGACCTCTTTACTCCTCAAGTTAGCCCTGTCCTTCCTCGCTTCCCTGCCTTTCACTCATGCTCTTCCCTCCTCTTAGCTTTCCTTTTTCCTTTGAAAACAGCACCTATCTCCTTTAAGGCCTTGTTCAAATGTCATCCTCCCTGATATTCCCAGGCAGGGGACTCACTGCCCCACCCCCTCCCCAGGGTCACCTGACATTTTCCCATCCTTCCCCGGGGAACGCTCAGCCTGTGATACATCTATTATATTCCCAACCACTTCCCCACCCAAGGGTCAGCTGCTTGGGGAAAGGGAAGGGCTCTCATCTAGCCCCAGTGCCAAACACTATGCCTGACACAGAGTAGTGACAAAATGCCATTTGTTGAAATGACATTAGAATAATTGACATCAACTTAATAAAATACCAACTTAACTTCCGCTTTTCTCTCCATGGTCCTGGTGTGCTATAGACCCAGCTTCAGTCACAAGAAGATTTTTTCCCCAGCTTGTTAAGAATCCATATTGGGAGTTTACTCTGTGCAAAGCAGGGGTGAGAGGCGGGAGAGTAATATAAGAGTTTATGGGAAAAGGATGGATACATACACTGAAAGAAGCTAATAATATTCAGACAAGATTAATGCCCCCTAGATCTTGACTCCTTTTAATATTTATTCTAATACCATTTTTCCTCTTTAATAGAATATGAGAGTCATTCCGATTTCAATAATTCAGAATATATTCCTGACTTGCATATGGGCTAGTTCTCTAACCACATTTGCTGTCCTACTGGAATAATTTCTTGCTTTCTGCTTTGGGCCTTCATTAGCTGTCTTTTTCTCCTATTCAGTCAGTTCTTGTTCTCACCCACAATTTTTCTTTCACTGTATTGTTATATTTCTCTTGTTTAAAAATATTTTTGGATTTCAGCTATCAGAGATACATTGCTTTAATCTGGAAAGACTGTGTACTCTTATCATTCAAACTTTGAGAAAAATCATAAAAGGGAAGTATTGTCCCTGAACTCCTCTTTATTTTTAAAATTTTTTGTTTTTGTTTTTGTTTTAAGACTTTATTTATTTATTTGACAGACAGAGATCACAAAGGCAGAGGCAGGCTGAGAGAGGAGGAAGCAGGCTCTCCACGGAGCAGAGAGCCCGATGCGGGGCTCGATCCCAGTGAGCTGAAGGCAGAGGCTTTAACCCACTGAGCCACCCAGGCGCCCCTGTCCCTGAATTCCTAAATGAAAGAGCCAATCAGTGCCCTTCCCCCGACCCTTCATCAGGTGTTTGGACAGCACATTACTTTAGGGATTTAGCAGCATTTAAAAAGTGTGTGGAGATAAAATTGCCTTGTCTTTTTTAAAACATGGAGTTTTTATTTTTAAGGCCAGTAGTAAACTATAGTTTTTAAGAAAGATACTACAATCTTGGGCTCCATCTAAAAAAAAAAAAAAAAAAAGCATCATAGTGAACAGTACCCAGAGCTTTTGACACCCAACACTAAAGTATTTTGAGCTTGCTCAAATGTATGTACTTCTACTTATTTATAAATTATAGATGCATATATACATATAAACCTTACTAATATACTACTATGTATATGTACAACTATGCTGATGTGAGCATTATAAACCATGCATAAAAATGAATATTTAAAGAATGAGATTAAATATAAATAAGAGAAGTTCTAATATTTTCTCTCTATACCCCAGTAAATGATACTGTATGCCCAGTAGGGTGTGTACACCATACTTTGAAGACCATGCATGTAGACAATGTAGCCTTCAGCCCCTTCTTGGAAAGCTGTTGGGTTGTTTTAGGAGGGAGCGAGACAAATGAGAACAAGTCATAAAGAGATGAGGATGGCAGACACAGATGGGAGAGGTGTCCAACTTACAAACTCCCCAGTGACCACATGCATGCCACCGCTCTCCTTCATCCTTCTGTTAACCAGCTCTAACCTCCAGGCTCTAAGGGGAAGCCCTTGGCCTAGGCTGAGCTTATCAACTTCCTAGGTGCTACATTGGCTGTAAGTGATGAGTCCAAGGATGCATATGGTCCTGGCCAAGGCCATCTGTAGAAGTCCTTCTACCAGTGATTTTTTTTTTTCTCAAAGCTGAGCTCCTTATAAAAACTCTAAAGATACAAGTTCAGAGTTGTTGGCAAATATATTCCATACTCAATGGAAAATGGCCATCCACAGTAGTAGAAAAATCAAAGCAATATGCCTTGATCGTGGCTTGGTTTTGGGGCCCATGAATTATTCCCACTTGTGCTTAAAACTGGTATGAATTGGATTTCTGTTGCTTGCAATAACAACAACAAAAGTGATAAAGCTCCCGAGGGATTAGAAATCACTTATTCATTCTAAAAATATTTATTGGCCTCCTATTCTGTGTCAGTTACTGTTCCAGCTGCTAGAAATAGAACAATGGATCATAAAACAAACAAAAAACAAAACTGCAATGATGAAGTTTATATTGTAATAGGGGAGACAGAAAATGAATAAGACAAAAAAAAATCTGTTTTATGATAGAAAGTGATAAAGAAAAGGAAATATAGGTAGGAGGGAAACAGAATGTATTTGGCTGCAGTGGCCAGGGAAGCCCTCATTGAAACAGTCAACAGAACAAGCCATGAAAATACCTGGAGAAACAATGTCAGCATAGTGAACAACAAGTGCAAAGGCCCTGAGGCAGGCCTGCTGTGTAACAGGTACAGCCAAGAGGCTAGAATGGCTGGTGCAGAAGGAACAGGAAAAAGGGTAGCAAGACAGAAAGTTAATGGAATCAGATTGTACAGCACCTTGTGGGCTACTAGAGGCCTTTGGCTTTAGTCTGTGTGAGATGGTAACTTCTACAGGGTTTTGAGCAACAAAAGTGACATGGTCTAGATTTCTACATATGCATTATATGAGAAATCCGGATAGAACAGGGAACCTCAATTTCAAAATGCTCTCAGGAGAACCCTGTAGTGCTTCCAGGTCTGAAAAGCCTGTTTTGCAGGGCCATTCCTTGATGCTGAAGAGGAACCTCTGGACCAGCTACACAAGAATGCAGGCTACAGGGTATCAGATTTCAGCTCCACTGTTGCTCACATCTGCTCAGTCCCAGGCTCCCCCACTCCCACTATTCACTATAAAGTCCACAGCCCACAGGGTTCTATGCATCAATCACCCACAACACTCAAAGATTTTGCCCCTCTGGGGTCCTTTGAGGAAATTTTTGCCCTAAACAATTTACATTAGCCAAATGTAAAAAAAAAAAACAAAAAAACACAAAACCCAAATATAAACCAGCTTTTGGGTGCTAGTTCTGCCCAATTCAATATTGTTGGGTTGTGGCATCAGAAAGATCCAGTCTTCAAGGTGCCCAACCCACAAAGAAACCTCATCCAAAGGACAGGACTACTTCATTCTGGTGTGAGCCTGCCTGAGATGAGAAAACCCACTTCTATATTCAGGGAAAAGCACTGCTTAAATTTCTCCAGTTGCCAAAAGGCGCCCCACGTCTATGGATTACATTTTTTGCCTACTGAATATTCAACATGACCTACATATGGTCCTTGAACTCGTGGAATGTAAGAGCAGACAGGAACCTTTATGCTTATCTCATGGGCATGCAATACTGGCTTCACCATAATTGCCAGCTCTGATGGACTGGTACTGCCTGCCTGGAAATCTGTGAGGGAGAGCGGGAGGCATTTGCAAAGGAACCTGGTAGATGATCAAGAGACTGGAACTGAGCAGCCCATGTCCCTCAAGTCTGTCTTGCTGATTCTCACCCAACCCCTCCACCCTGCAGAACATAAAACCAAAGCTTTCACTATGCCCACTGGTTAAGAGAAATGACAAAGACCCACGCTCAGACACAGTGTGATTGATTAATCTGCGCCGGTCAAATATGGTTCCAAGTTTGGACTCAAGCAACAATTTGGGCCAACTTTGGCAATAGGGGGCTACCCATATGGTTCCACATATCTTAAAGTCTCCAACAGCCCTGCCAAAGGGCCCTTCACCTCTCTCCAATCCCCAAGTTCCACAATGACACATCCAATAAACTTTAAGTTTCTCTTCCTTGAGGCTCTTTTTGAATTAAAATGTTCATATCCTTGGAAGAGGCAACAGGAAATGATTTAAGTGTTGTCTCTCTTAGTATGAATAATATTATTAGATACTGTCCAGTAAAGTCTTTCTTAATGGTGTCATTTAAATTTAGAAAAAGATCGTTAAAAAAAATAGCCAGTTACACCCAAGGTGGGTGGATGAGGAGTAAGCATTTGAGGACACTCAGCTACTAATGTGGCAGGGCGGGGACACTGGGAAAATGTTGACTGGAACCAGTGCAAAGCCACCTTGGGACACTCTGCACTTCTGCCTGGAGCCAGTCCTGTTCATATCATTACAGTGTCAAATTGCTAAGTGATTTACATCTTCTAAAGGAGATTATGCTAGATACAAAGTATCCTTCCTTGTCCAACAAACAGGTCATTGCACTTAAAAAAAAAAATCAAGCATACATTACAGCCAGATATTCTCACTCAACCTTTATTCTCCAAGACCATTTATGAAAAGACTCTCTTACCATCAGATCCCTTCCCTTTTCTTTCCTGTTGTGGTGGTCGTTGAAAATGGAGGTGTCCACAGGGACCAGGCAGATGAGAAGAAGGGCAAAACAAGGCCAGTTAAAGATCAAAACAACAAACACTGGGCATCAGGAAAACAATAAAATGGGGTGTGGGGGTTACCTGGGTGGCTCAGTGGGTTAAGCCTCTGCCTTCAGCTTGGGTCATGATCTCAGAGTCCTGGGATCGAGCCCCACATCGGGCTCTCTGCTCTGCAGGGAGCCTGCTTCCCTTCCTCTCTCTGCCTGCCTCTCTGCCTACTTGTGATCTCTGTCTGTCCAGTGAATAAATAAAATCTTTTAAAAAACCCATATCATTCCATCCAGTCATCATACTTCTTAAAAAAAAAAAAAAAGAAAAAGGGGCGTGGGCTGAGGCACGCTGGACTGACTAGGAGCCCTCCAAGAGAACAGCTGTTCAACTCATTCTTGTCATGAGATTGAGGACCTAAACACCAGGCCTTCCAATTTTTCAAGAGTCAGAAACATTTAGTTTCTTGCAGGAAGCATCCTGATTTTTAAAGTTGATAATGAACTTTTTTAAAAAGCTAAACATTGTGTAAGCTGATCATAGTCATCTTTGGCCAAGTTTGGTTTTCTGGCAACCATGTTTGCTCCATCTGCTTTAAGGCAGGGTTTGGCGAACTATAGCCCTGAGGTCAATTCCAGCCCCTGTCCATTTTTGTTAATAAAGTTTTATTGGAACATAACATTCATTTATATGTGGTCTTCTACTGCTTTCATGCTAATAACAGGAGGGCTGAGTGTAGCTGTGTCCAAAACCATATGGTTCACCAAGCCTAAAACAGTTGCCAATATACAGATACCTTTAGAGAAAATGTTTATTGATGTCTTGATTTAGGGTCTTGAAATTGATGGACTTTCTCAAGATCTTTGATGTCCAACAGATCAGCTGGCCACCTTTATTAAATGAATGAAGAAGGAAGAGCATCAACAACTTTCATCAGCCTATTTATACCACCGACTGAAGCACACAAGCCAGTTAAAAAAAAGAGAGAGAGAATTGGTTGCTTTGCCTTCACAATTAGAATAATCAAGTTGAGTACTAAGCAAGCTATAAAATAACAGAATAGTGGTTTTAAGGAGACACTGGGCATCTGAAGCCAATACATCTGTGTCAGAATCCCACCTCTGCCACCACTAGCTGTGAGGCCTGAGGCTGGATACTTGACTGCATCATCTATAAACTGGTAACATTATTAAGTTAATAATAATAATACCTGCCTTGCAGATTTTATGCTGAAACTTGGCAGTAATGGACGCCTAGCATCTGGCACTTAATAGAAGCTGTATAAAGATGTAGCCAGTACTCTTACTGGTGATAATAGTAACAGTACATTGCAGAGAACAGTAACAACACCTTTGCTGCTGAGTACATTTTCTCTCTCTCTTAGATTCTCTTTAAAAAAAAAAAAAAAAAAAGATTCCAGGAGCGCCTGGGTGGCTCAGTCAGTTAACTGTCTACCTTCAACTCAGGTCATGATCCTGGAATCCAAGGATCCAGCCTCGCATCTGGCTCCCTGCTCAGCAGGGAGTCTGCTTCTCCTTCTCCCTCTGCCTCTCCCCCTGCTCCTTCTCTCTTTCTTTCCCTCCCTCCCTCTTGCTCTCAAATGAATAAATAAAATCATTAGAAAAATGATTCTGGGATTCTTGAGGTTTCAAAGGAAGGTTAGGGGGAAATAGAAAATTCCCTACTTTAAGAAACAGTTACTATCACAGAGACGGGAAAGGGAGTCTCTTCAAATGCAGGTGATCTGTATATGTGCAAAGTGAGAGTATTTAACAAACGGATGTTGATTTGTGTTGATGAATGAATGTATGGTTGAAAGGTTCAAAAATAGTGTACGGTCAGAACAAAATCTTAAGTTGCAATATAGCGTTTTTCCTTTGCACTGTTTCTGAAGATATTGTCATCAAGTAGAATTAAATTAGACAAATCCTAACTGTGAGACCATCTACAAAGAAAACAGACTCTAACAGTGACTACCAGGCAATCAAGCAGTGGGTGGATGTCCTTGATTAAAAGAGACTCAAGAAACATAATGATCTCATTCAATGCACAGTCCTTGACTAGATTCTGGTTTGAACACATCAGCTGTAAAAAAACTTTTGGGGCCATTTGAAAAATTTAAGTATATACTGGGTATTAGATAATATTAGAGAATTGGTAACAATTCTGTTAGTTTGTTAACAATATTGTGGTTATGTCACTTTTAGAGTTACATAATGAAGTACTTAGGGCTAAGATGTAATAATGACTGTAATTTCTTTTCAAAAATTTCAGCCAAAGATTTAAAACAGAACAAATAAACAGAAAAGTAACAGATGCAGGAAAAAGTTAACAACTGTTAAGTCTAGGTGATGGATGTACTTGCTTTCTCCATTTCTGTTGTAATTTTGTAATTTTGCATGATACAATGTAAAAAAAAATCAATGAAAGTGATCTCTTGCCTGAGTTCTTAAGGATGCTGAGTTCTATTTATTGTATCTGGAGATAGTTTCTAGGGCTGGGTTGAACTTTCAAGAATAGTAAAGTCATCGTGTCCTTAAACTCTGGATATTTTAGTAAAAAATAATTTTTTTTGAAGATTATATTTATTTATTTGACAGAAAGAGAGATCACAAGTAAGCAAAGAGGCAGGCAGAGAGAGAGGGAGAAGCAGGCTCCCTGCTGAGCAGAGAGCCCGATGTGGGGCTCGATCCCAAGACCCTGGGATCATGACCTGAGCCAAAGGCAGAGGCTTAACCCACTGAGCCACCCAGGTGCCCCCAGTAAAAAATAATTTAAAAAAATATATTAAGAGGGGGGAGGGGGAATAGGGAGAGGATGGTTGGGTGATGGACATTGGGGAAGGTATGCGCTATGGTGAGTGCTGTGAAGTGTGTAAACCTGGCAATTCACAGACCCATGCCCCTGGGGCTAATAATATATTATATGTTAATAAAAAATTATTAAAAAAATTTTTTTAATTGTTAATACTGGTGCCTGGTTGGCTTAGTCAGTAGAACATGTGACTCTTTATCTCGGGGCCATGAGTTCGAGCCACACATTGGGCATAGAGCATATTTTAAAAAACGTATTATTTCTAATAGTATGATTTTCAGTTTATTAGTTTATTATTGCTGCTGAAACAAATTCCACAAACTTAGTGGTTTAAACAACATGATCTTTTATCTTAATAGTTTTGATAAATGTTCATGGGATCAGGAGGGAGACAAACCATAAGAGACTTTTTTTTTCCCCATAAGAGACTCTTAATCTCATGAAACAAACTGACAGTGGCGGGGTGGGGGGGTAGGGATAGGGTGGTTGGGTTATGGATATTGCGGAAGGCATGTGCTATGGTGAGTGCTGTGAAGTGTGTAAGCCTGATGATTCACAGACCTGTACCCCTGGGGCAAATAATACATTATATGTTAATTTAAAAAATAGTTTTGTAGGTTCGAAGTTCAACACAAATCTCACTAGGCTGAAATCATGGTGTCTACCCCTAGAGGCACTAGAGAGAACCTCTTTCCTTGTTTCTGGGGACCACTTGCCTACCTTGGTTCATGACCCCTTTTTCTATTTTCAAAGCCAGCAACCATGAATTTCTCTCACGTTTCCTCTGTTGTCACAGCTCTCTCTCTCTCTCTCTCTCTCTCCTGTCATCTACACAAGAGGTCTGCTCTTACAGACCCATGTGATAAGACTGGGGCCATGGGGATCATCTAGAACCATCTCCCTACCTCAAGGTCCATAGCCTTATTTGCATCGGCAAAGTGTTTTTTGCAGGGTGAGGCTGATTATGGTCACAGGCTCCAGGACTAGGGTGTGGACAGCTTTGGGTCAGGGCATTCTTCTTCCTATCATGAACACTATTAATAATATCATGATATTGCAAGTAGTGCTAGTATGCGTTAAAATAACTGCTGCATCAGAGCTACCACTCCTTGAGCATCTACAACTCACCAAGCACAAGCTAGGGGCTTCTGTGCATTTTCTGAACAACGCTCACACTACTACAAGGCTCATTCTTTGATCATTCCTATTCTGTAGATGAGGACACTGCAGTTCAGAAAGGTTGAGCTATTTCCCAAAGTGGGGATTTGAATCCAGGCCAATATGATCCTGAAGTTCAGCTTCAGTCCCTCCCAGCTATCTCCCTACCTCTGATGTCACAGGCACCTGCCTGCATCTCCACCATCCCCAGCGCCTCAACTGATAGAGACGTTTTGCTTATACACTGATTGGCCCCATTTCAGTGATCCCCTCCCTTCATCTCTGTTGCTTCTCTCCTTTCTTCTTCTCATTTCTATTTAAAAGAAAGAGGTCTACTTCCTATTCGATTTCTTCTGGAAAAAGCCCTCCCAGATACTTAAACGAACACTGTCGTCCTTCTGGGACGAGGCAGTCACTTAGATAAACTGGTGTGGAGAGATACCACTTATAAAACATTTGACTTGGAAATTATGTGGTTGTTGGACCCGATACGTTCAAAGTTGGGGCCTTATCCGAAAATGCTGCTTAAGAGAGCTCAGAGAAAGAAATGTATTAATCCAGAGCCAGTGCCCCTTGAGATGGGCTGACCGGGCTTGTTGCCTTTGTGGTTTATCAGTGAGGAGAGCAGAGAGGTCTTGGAGGGTTGGCTGTTTCAGACAAACGAGGAAGTTAGAACCTCCACTCATTCATCCTTAGCAACCTCAGCATCTAGGGGCTTTGCTGTTTCTGGCCAAACTCTCTCCTTCCCTCCCCTCTGAGAAGGGCAAGTTACACTAAGGTATCTTTCAATGCAGAAAGAGATCGTACATTATCCCGAAAACCAAGAAAAATGAATCTTCACGTGTATGTTTTTATTTCAAAATGGTTCATGGCAATTCTACTCCTTTGAGAGTTCTACACATTTTTAGAGTTATTTTATCTAACAAGCTTTCCACAGAGACCTTGATTCAGCATACCCATTTGTTTGAATACTTAATTTTTTTTCTTGAATAGACACAGAGGCTGAGATTCCAAGATGCTTCTATTCGTCTATTAGAAAAAAAAAATCTCTTTACTTCACGTCATCGCTGCAAACTGTATTTAACCCCAAGTCACCACATCCACACCTCTTTTTACGGAGTCAGTTCTCCTGAAATCACAGGTTGGGTGATGGGCCATTTGTAGATCCAGCCCTCTGTATCGCCGCTTGCCTTTCGGCTCTGTTTTCTGTCCAGCAATTCACAGCGTTCATCAAACCAAACTCAAGGTTAAGTGATGCATGAACATGTCATCATCTGGGGGAAATGGGGAGAACTTCGGCCAAACCCCGAGTTTGGTCATCCAAACCCCACCGTTCCACATGCACCTTCTGTTCGTTCGGCTCATAAATGGTACAACCCTCCGGTTAGTTGGCCAATTGGCTCTGAAAAATTACATATAAATCTCCCAACTCCCAAATGCTGGTAAGCACCTCTTAATTTAATTTTTCTCCTTTTATGAAATAGGAATAGTATAAACACAAGATGGGAGCACTTAACGCTTCTTCCAGCATCATCTTTCTGGAGCTGAGAGGGCTGCCCAGGGCCTTCACACATAGCCGCCTCTTTGGTTTCCAACTCAGCTCTCCTCAAGACATTTTTAGGGCCTCCTCCAGAGGCTTAGGCCCAAACAGATGTCCCTCTCGCCCCCACTTCAAACTGGTGTGGCATGAAGAAACACAAGAGAGAAGGGAAAAAAAAAAAAAAGAAAAAAGCTTTGGTAACCATGTGTCACAGTATACAAAGTGGTTCACATATTAAGGGAAAGTCAAAATGAAAAATCAGAAAATGTATAGCTAGATCATGAGCTTCATGGAAAACGGCTTCAGGCAGCTTCTCAGCTGAACCAAAGAGGTGTGTACCTCAGAAGATTTCACTGAGGATAACATGTCGAACTGGATGGGGTTTTGACTGTGGGATCAAGCTTGAACACCCAAAAGTGAGATTTCTCAACCCTGGACAGTACTGACATTTCCAACCGGGACGTTCTTTGTACTCTATGTTGTAGCATGTTCAGCGACCACTAGACACCTGTAGCGCTGTACTTGGGGTAACTGAAAATGTCTCCAAGAATAGTCAAGTGTCCTCTGGGAGCAAAGTCACTCCCAGGGGAGAACTTCTGACCTAAGGCATGAGTTTTGATGATAAATGATGTTCAAGTGAAGGTTCCATTCATTCAAGTTAATGAGCTTTTGGGGATCCTGTGGATGGGTTGACTACATTTTAGAAACTGCAATCTCCAGAAACTTACTCTTCAAAAGGACCAGGAGGAATCATGTAGCTCATGCACATCACTTCTGTAGATCAGGAAACTGAGGCCCAAGACAAAGGGACTGCCTCACTACAATACTTGATTTAATGGCAGCCTAAGAAAGAAGCTACATGAGGTAAGTGCGGGGCGGTGGGGGCGGGGGGTACAGACTGAGGAGGGAACAAGCAGCTGCATGAAGCACAGTTGGGTTGAGGTATGGTTCAGGAAAAGCAAACACACCAAGTCCAGTGAGACCTGTAGCTCTCAGCCCATCTGCATTTTACAATCACTAAAGAAGCTTTATCAAAAGACCAGACTCAAGCCCAGGATTCACTCAGACCAAGTGAATCATAATCTCTGGAGAAGGGGACTGGGCTCTGGCACCTTTTAAAAAACCGATGTCCCCAGATGCACCCGTAAGTAGCCAGGGTCTGGCCAGAGTTGGATGTGGAGGGAGATGCACTGAAGACCGGAGCCTCCAAAGACCTGGTGATTCTGGTGGATCCAGAGCCCAGGTGGATGACTTCTAGACTTCCTTCAGGAAGAACTGTTCAAACAGGATCTCTCGGTGACACAACAAAGGCCACTTCCTCTCCCTCAGAGGCAAGACCATTACCACAAACCAAGTCCCCGGCTCTCAAAGATCTCAAAGATCCCTTGGGTCAAGCCAAGAATAGCCAACCCTCCCTCACTGATGCAGCCATCATCAGGCCTGGGTGTTTCTAAGCACCTAATAGCAGCGGACTGGCTGGTCTACAGGATTTATCCATGTTGGGCAGATGTGTGTTTGTAGCAACTCTATTTGCATGAGAATAACATTCTACATGGAAAACTGGGCATGCAAATTTAACCCTGATTTGGCAACGGCAGGCCTAACACTGCAGAAATGAATCTATCAGCTGCTTCCTCTGGCTTTCAGCTCCTAAACCCTGAGACAAACCCGAACTCCTACTTCCTACAATCCGCTTCTCGCTTCCCCAGCCCACTCAGCAACCTGCATTCCCTCCTTCCGAGGACCCTGCTTAGCAACCACAAATCCCGCCGTGGGCCCTGCCACCCGAGTGGCGCAGGCAGAGCGTTATGGACAGCTCTTCGGGTCCTGAGCCCCAGGGGACTTACACCATCACCGAGCCTTCCCAGCAGTGCTTCTGCCTGGTTTCTCCAAGGTGTCGTAGTGGACATCTGTTGTTTTTGTCTGCCGGGCTCACGTTCCTCCTCCTTCTGGTAACAACACCCTGGTTTTTTGCTTTTTCCCTAAGGAGCCACTCCTCCCTACTCTCGGTCTTCGAGGTCCAGGTAAGGTTGTTGTTTCACTCTCAACCCAACGTGTGGAATTCGAACTCAGGCCCGGCTCGGTAGAGCCCTGCAACTGTCTGGCCACAGAGAACGGTTCAAAGATAGGCCAATAAGCCTATCAGGAGCAAATGAGTCTATCGGGGCCAAGAGGCTGGATTCCAGGAGGGGCGCCATTTTTGCTGAAAGGGATGAACTCCTACCACAGATAGTCCTAAGAGGGTAGGGCTCAGGCTGGGCTAGGAAAGCCACCAAAGAAGCCTGCAGAAGAGAGAGGGGAACCAAGAGGTGGGCAGAGAGTGACCTAGACCCTACAGCTTGGCTTGAGCTTCAAGTCTGGTCCTGTCTTAAGCCACCAACCTTATTCCTGACACTTCATCTCCTATAACGAGTTAATCCCTTCACACTTATACCAATTTGAGGTAAGCTCCTGTCACAGGCCTTGAGATAGTCCCGAGATAGGGGGCTTCCTTTGATCATCAACGGCTTGTAGTTCACCAAATTCATTGCTTATTTTCTAAGCGTGGATTCCTTCGGACTCCTAAGAAGGATGGCTGAAGATTTCCATGGATTCTTGTCACCTACTTTGTTCCAAATCTCCTCAGCGTGACATTTCAAGCTTGCTGTAACCTGACCTTGGCCAACATTTTCCCAATCCCTCTCTTCTGGTATTGGACTCTTGTCTGCACCCTCTGCAGAATTCCCCCCTCACCTCACCCCTTCCTGGCTGCACTGATCCATTCCTCCCTCCGAAGGTGTCATTAGTCTTCCAGTCTCTGCTCAAATGTTACCTCTTCCATCAAGTGTTCTGTAATATCACTGGCTCAAAGCCATGCTTCCATCTGAACTCCTTTGCCTTGCTGCATAGACAGCTCTCTGCACAGGGAAGTGTGGCATACCATGGTGGCCCAAGGCAGACATCTAAGAACATGCTATTATTATAAGCGTAGTGACACATGGCTTAGTTCTTTACGTCCATCTCCTAAGTCTGGCTATTAAACCATGTCTCTTGAAGGGCTCTGTCCGATTCACCCTTATTTCCCTTGTAGCACTAAAAAGACAGGTCCATGAATGAGGAAGTTCTTGTATGGATATTTTGCAATTACCTTACTAAAAATAGGGTCAGATTTGACATTGCTGATAGGAAACCATGAGATAGAAGCATGGAACCCGTTACAAGGAGCCACTCTGCCTGCATCGGAGAAGAAGTGGGAAATTTGGGATCAAATGGGATATAAATCCAGTGCAGAGAGCGAGGCCCCGGCTTTGAAGACAATTCATTTCAGTTCAGAACCTGGCTTTGCCAATATCACGGGATCTTGGGCCAATTTTCTCAACTCCCCGAATCTGTTTCCTCATTAGCATGCAGATTCTGGAATACAGTTCACAGGGTGCCCAGGAGGTATAAATACTGTAGCACATGCAAAGCATCCCACTCATTCCATGACATGTAGTATGTGTTGAGGAAGGAAGAGCCCAAGAAGACCATGTGAGGGTATGCAGGATGGTTCCCTCTTGGTCCTCCCAGTCTGGAGGATCCTATATCCAGGTGCTTACTTCTCATCTCTTCCTGAGTCTGGAAATGCCAGTTTTCCAGCTCAGGTAAGCTATATTGCTCCCTTGTTTCTTTCTGAGAAGTGGTATTTTAATATTTTAAAAATTTCTCTATACTTCCCCTTTCCTGCCTTTACCCCATCCTGCTCCCACCCCCCACCCCCATCCCCCTGCCACTGACCCCAAGCATACTGTCCCGGATCACCCAATTTTCCTCTTTTTATTCCCCATTTGCTAATCTTGGTCACTTCACAATTGTATCCAACCATACAGGCTTTTGGAGAAAGTTCAGTGGGACATTTGTGATAATCCTTCCATGGTGCCTGGGGCTGAGTTGGTGATCCAAGAACGTTTCCATCCTCTTGCATGACAGCCAATAATTATTTATCAAGTGCTCTTGAACACCAGGGACTGTGGTGCCCATAGGCCTCGAGGAGAGCCACACAGACCCATGTTTCTGCTCTCATCCTCTCTTAGGCTGCAAAAGTCTCCCTTCTGCAAAAGGAAGGGAAAACCAAGACTGGAACGTCACTAGGGCTCTTCTTCCCCTACCAGCTCCTTCTTTATTAAAATTGCAACATAAAAAAGAAAAACAACAACCCTTCCTCCAAGAAGGAGCTCGTAATTACCTGCCCCAGTCACTGGGAGGTGAATATGTTCGCTGCTTTTTAATTATATTGGCCTTATTGTTTCATAAGAAAATAAAAAACAGTCTCAACAGGGAGACTGCACGGAGCGGGGGAAGCCAAACATAACTTATGCACCTTATTAAAAACAATTAGGGATTGTTTGATGAGGCAGATTCGGCTCCAGATGGCCAGCCTCCATATAGCCATGGTTCAGATTGCTTCTCACCTTCCCCCAGCCTCTTCCCGAGTTTTGCATCATCAGTTTTCTTAAAATACAAGGATGGGATTGTAAGGGACGCTGTTCCCACGTTCATTCCTCTTCTCTTCTCGGTGGCAACCAAGTTGTTTCTGTACTAACATTTATTGGCTTCCTTGGTCACCATTTTGGTCCCAGCTCTCAGGTTGCCAGGAGAAAGGTGGAGAGACACCTCACCAGTGTCCTCCAGGTTTGCCTTGCTGGGTGATCAGGTTTGCCTGAGGGGACCTTGGGGACAAAACATTCATCACCATGCAAATGAACTGTAGGCATTAGAAGACCAGGATGGATACAAAAGACCGCTGTGCTGTAACACTGGCCACCGTCCCCAGACTCAGTCCTCCCTTCCCATCTCCACTGCTGCGTTTCTACAAGGCCTGGAGGCTGGAGGTCTCCCATGCACCTCACACAGGGATGGGCTGCGTGGCTTTGTTCATGCCATGCGGTCTGCGTACATGGCCCCTTTCCCACTTTTGGCTCATCTCCTTGCTGCTCACCTTCTAATTTTCAACTGAGGTATTACCTCCCTCCCTTGTATCCCACCCAGCTCCTACACCTGGGCTGTGTTGATGGTTCCTCGGGGGGCTTTATACTGCTGTTGTCTGTTTTCCTTAATAAACCATGAATTCCTCAAGGGCAAGGACTAAACTATATTGATCACCATCTTCCTAATACTTGGTATAGTCCAAAGCACACAGTTTGGGGGCTCTCAACCCTAACGATCGACTAGAACCACTGGGCACATCTTTTAAAAATAAGCCTCCCAGGGTCGCACTGCCTTAGAGATGGTTTTTTTTTGGGGGGGGGTACACAATCTTCTCTTAAGCATCTTCTCGAGTGGGGCTCATGCACAGTAATGGCTGAGAACCATGACAGCCCTTACTCCAGAAACATTTAGGAGACCGTGCTCATCCATGCTGGGAAACGAGAGATTTCTGTTTAATCTAGAATAGGTTCTCACAGGTCATTCCGGACTCTGAGGAATCTAAACATACAAATATATGGGGAGGAATTTCTTTTCCCATGTTGCTTAGTTATTCTCTAAAAATGAAGAAAGGGGAACCAATAAAAATGCATAGGCTAGAACAGAAGTTTTGTTAAACCTAAACATCCACCAACAGAGGATGGTTAAAGAATTATGGTGCATATATTGTCACCATGTACAGTCACTCACAGAGCAGCTGTCTTTGTACAGATATGGGCCAATGCCCCAGACTTATTGATAAGGGCAAAAATAAGACAATAAGCATCTGCTGCGGGCAGAACCGTGTTCCCCAAAACCTATGTTGAAGTCCTTACCCCTGGTGCCTTGGAATGTGACCTTCTTTGCAGAAATAATAAGTTAAGACATGGCCCTGCTTGATTAGAGTCAGCTCTGATCCAACGACTGGTGTCTTTATAGGATAAGGAAAATTTTGACACAGACACAGAACGCCAGGTGAAGATTGAAGCGATACATCTACAAGCTAAAGAATGCCAAGGACTGCTGGCAACCACAGAAGCTAGGAGAAGCATGGAACAGATGCTTCTCAGAACCTCCAGGAAGAACCAACCCTGCCAACAACTGGATTTTGGACTTCTAGCTTCCAGACTGTGAGCGAGAAACTTCCGTTGTTTTGTGGTGATTGGTTATGGCAGCCTTAGCAAACCAATGGAGTAGCCTATCATTTTGGGGAAATGATCTCTTTCTCTATCTGCTTATCCCTATCTATCTTTTAATACAGAGGCTCTTTCTGAAATGATACCCAAGAAACTGAAGACACACATGGGCTCTGGAATAAAGAAGGGGATGGCTGGGAGCAATGGGGGAAACAGATTTCTTTTGCACTACATACTCTTTTCTACTTTTTGACATTTGTACTGTATTCACATGTTATTTATTCAAAAACCAACAGTTTCACAATCATTGTGAGAGATACCCGTAAATATATAAGTAGATAAATAGTTTACAGCTTGAATCTGCTGCAGAAATGGCCCAACAGAGTTGCTTAACCTCTTGGAGCCTCAGCCTTCATGTCCTGAAAATGGGACAATGATAGCAACTGCCTTACACACAGGGCATGAAGCACCTGGAACAGTGTCTGACACGGGCTCTTGTTTTTACGGCCAGCACATGATTTAAGTGTTTCAACTGGCAGTTAAAATCCAAACCAGGGATCATAAGTGGAACCTCAGGGAGGCCAGACTGGATCGTGGGGACAGCTCATAAAGCTTGTATGCCATCATGTGTGCCGCCCAGAGGGGATGCTTTTCAGTCGGGGGTCTCCACAGCAGAGAAGTGGCATTTGGGGCTGATGATCCTGTGTTGGAGGTGTCGTGTTGTCCTCTACAGAGCAGCACTGTTGGCCTCTACCTAGTAGACGCCAGTGGTATGCCTCCCATGGTTCCAATAATAAAAACTGCCCACAGACACCGCCTCATTTCCTCCGGCACGCAAAACTGACTGTAGTTCATTACCATTGGGCCGCAGAGCAGGGTTCCCATCATGTGTGCCCCAGACCAGCAGCAACAGCATCACCACAGACCATGGCAGAAATACAGAATCTGGGCCCCATCTCATATCTACTGAATCTGAACTTGGATTTTCACCAGATCCTCACGTGAGCCAGATGCACATTAAAATCTGATAAGCATTGATGTACATCAGTGGCTCTTCCCTCTTCCCTTAAACTCAGGAATCCCCACCCCTTGGGTTAAAAATACAGATTACTGGGTCCTACCCGCCTGCTTTATAGACTTCCCAGGAGAAAGACCTGGGAATTGATATTTTAAAGGGATTCTTAGGATCAGGAAGGTTCAAGGAAACTTTGAAGTGTTTCTACAGAGGGAAGAAATTTAGCAGTTTCTTTCTAGAACTGCCTAGAGAGAGTGTCTTGGCTCACTCTCTCTGAATATTCGACAAATCCTCACTGAGCATTGGCCAAGAGACGAACAGCTACAAGAGGCGAGTTTCTTTACCAGCATAGAGCTCGCTGCCTATCTGTGGTAGGTACTGCCCTGGAGAGTAGAGAAGCCGGGTCTAGATGCTAGGGCGGAAACTCCTGGATCCAACTTTTGTCTGAGCCCTCGGACTTCCAAGTCTCAAAAGCAAATAAAGTCTGCCTTGGCTGACAACAATTTAAGCCTGACTTCCAATCATTCGTCTATGTGACAGGCTCAACCAATATACACCCTCTTAGCTCATAAGACTTATTTTATTACGACCATGCTTATGAAGCAAGCTTCTGATCCTAATATGGCTTTCCATGATGCTCTGTCCACAGGGAGACAATATAGAGCTCAGTGAGCCTGAGAAGGTGGTACCTTTTGTAGCTACGGATAGCATATTCAATGAAGGATATTCTGGCTTTATACATCGGTGACTTATGAGTTTGGTTCCCATGAGTCAGTATCCAGGCTTTAACACATCTGGGTATACTTAGCAAACTGACTATCCAAACCAGTTCCTGCAATGAAGTGATGCCACACTCGCACCCCACTATTTTCAGGCAGGGCTTCTTTAAATAGCAAAAGCAGTTAAACCCAGCTGGTCTGTAGAAATCCTTCCAACATAAGCAATAGAAAAGCAAATTTTCCTTTCCCTCTCTTACTTATAACTTCCTTTCTTTACATCAAGCTCATCTCTTTTTGTCCCTTTTCCTCTACCTCCTTTGACCTACAGAGTATCTGTAGTCTGTGTTTTGTTTTCATAGTCACTCTCCCAAGCCTATAGTTTTTGGTAAGACTTTGCTTCACGTTTCTAGTCTTAAGACTTCCCACAAAACAGTGTTTGGAGCCTCTTTATCTCTCTACATAAAACTGGCCGAATTGATCTCTTTCCAAAGTTCTCTGTTTTCCAGATTAATGACTGCCATTAACACCCATGGCCTGAACAATGCACTTAGCCAAGTGTTTATTCCTGGATCCATACATTTCATGGTGTGCCTCTTCGTTCCCTCACTGCATTACACAGAACCACAACAGGAGGGTCCCTCACATTCCCTGCTGGTTGGAACTGAAACAAGCTCAAACTTTTTGGAGGGCAAACCCAGTGGGGACAGAGAACATTTACCCAACAATGGCATATCTGTGGATTTGTCCTCAAACAGCTGTAAGATAAGTAGGCAAAATTGTTTGGTCAAAGATGTTTACGGTGTTTATGATGCTGGCAATCAGTTAAAAAAAAAAGTACAATTCAGTAAATAACTATAATAACTCCAACTCCTTTATTTGGCAACTGGGGAAGGAACTCTGGTCCTGAATCTGGTTGTCAAATGGAGATGAGCTCAAGTTCTCTCCTTGGGGGTTGGGGTGGGGGGGAGCTGGGGGGAATGGAGGCCAGGGAGCCAAATATCAAACAACCCTTTTTGGGAAGGAGAGAGATGGGGTGATCCCTGTGTCATCATGGTCCAAACTTCCCAGATAGGCTAGTGAGATGGATGCCATCAAGTTGCCATCATTGGAAGTCCCGGCAAGACACAGGAAGGCCCCAGATTTGTCCCCATTGGTACCGAAGCCACGCCAGCCAATCTCCATCAAGAGAGGCTGAACAGGAAGTAGCAAGGATTCAGGTCTTTCTGTTGGAGCCCCAGATGTCCCTTCCTAGGAGTTGCAGACACTCACACAGGTGACCTTGGCTTAGTCCTTTAACCTCATCACGGCCCTGTTTGCTCATCTGTCAAGCGGGAGTAAGAACAGTACTCAGCTCATGGTGTTAATAATTATAATGCACTGAGAAGGTTAGCATTCTAAGTCTCTGGCATTATGATTAAGGGGACTAAAAGTTATTCATCAGCTTGTTCCCCCTTCCTCCTCTTACTCTGCGAACTTGGGATTCCAAAGTGAACAGCTGCACAGAGCTACCATCTTTCTACACATTCATACATAGCGATCCCAAGGACACATCACCGTGAATAATTTGAGGTTATTTAACTCTGTAGTCTGAGCCGTGGACCACACCAAACCCAACTCAAATAGGGATCTTATGCTCCAAATTTCGGTGGCGAAGTCATTCATTTAAAAAAAAAAAAAAGGTTTCTTGTTTTGTATGAATCAATTCACAAGATAAATATTTGAATAAAATGTGGTTTCAATTGTGCTCTCTGATGGTAATTGCTGGCTCACACTCTGTTTCTATATCAATGTGTTTTCTTTTATTTTTTTCCTCCAGCTGACTAATGAACGGAGCTGTCAGGAGCCCATTGCTCGTGATCTAGCGAGCAACACATTGGCAGTTTCATATAAATATAAAAACCATATTCGCCGCAGCTAGGGAAATATAGGCAGAGCACACAAAAACTCCGAATGCGCGGTTGCTACCCACAGATAGAGAGAACCCTGGGTGATGAACGCAGTTAGCAATTGACACTCTCTTAACACAGGAATCAGCCGTGCATCACCCCGGCTGTCAATAAAAAAAAAAAAAAAAGATAATACAAAGAACAAAGCCTTTTGTGCATAGAACATCCTCTATATTGAAGAGCCCACAAAATTCTCTAACTGAGGTTGTAGGGGGGAAAAAAGCATATTCATGTAATTTGGGGATAGTTACAATCCCTGCATCACACAAAATCACATATTCTTGAATTTAGACTCCACTCAAAGTGGGGAGAATCCAGCATTTTTCTACCTCGAAGACTCAAGATTCTTTTAAATGTCATTTCATTCATATCCTTCCTATCTCCATGGGCCATTCTGTTCCAATTGTACAGTTTATTCGTTCCATGAAAACCTATTGCGTCTTTACCATGTACCTGGCGGTGCTGGGAAGGACGGAGTCTGGGGAGCAAGCTTCCAGGCTCTGACGCTCGGCAAAAGAGCCAGAACCAGAGGTCACTGACTCCCGAACCGCGGCGCTCACCAGAAGCACTGTAAGCTTGCAAACCGCAATTCTCTAAGATAAATATTTAAATAAAATGTGTTTTCCATTGTACTCTTCTATGGTAATTACTGGCTCGCCCCTTGTAATCCTAGTGGTGTGTTTTTATCTTCCTGTCTCATGCTGATTAATGAACTTAAGATTCAGAAGATACAAACTTGTGAACCTCAGGGATAAAAGAAGAGATACAACTGGTCAAAGTCATCCATTCTCCGTATTTCCCCACCTTCCGGTACCTTCTCTCTTAGTGACTTAGCCACACGGACGGTGAGACCGCAGGCGGAAGTCACAAGGCCTCCTTCACTCACACCCAGGAAGCTGGCATGGGAGGATGCAGGGCTCAAAGTAAATGTCCCCTATGAAGTGGGACACCACCCCCCCCAATTCCCTCAAGTCTCTGTCTGGATTCTTCAGGAAGAGGAAGCAGCCAAGCTTTGTTAGTGGTTCTGTCTAATCCAGTCATACTCGTGACCCCTAACCAAGCTGAGGGCACCCTTCCTAGGTCTTGGAAAATTCAAGAATAAGAGAAAAATAATGCTGTCTAACTTGGGAAAGAAGTCACTCCGGTACTCCCTTGATCTCTTTGTTTTCTGATCTCTATTCTCATGTGGTAGGTTATTGTTCAGAAACACTTACTTCCTACCCTCATTGATTCCATGGATGGAGTTGGGCCTCTTCATTTTGACCTTGGCCATGTAACTTGGTTTGGCCAATAGGATATTAACCCATATGAGGTGGCCAGAGGCTCAGAAGGCATTGAAGAGATTGGGCATGTTGTCTTGTACTCCTGGCATTGCCCAGCATGGCCCAATTGTCCCAGAAGGAGAATGGGAGACAAGTGGACATGACTCACTCAGCCAGCCCAGGCCTGGCCACTTTACCAAGGGCCATTCCATACATGTGTGGCCTAAATAGATGCCTTTTTTAAAATGTCACCAAAATTTTATTGCTGCTTGTTATTTGGAAGTAGCTTCTGACACAGCTTTCATCCTGCTTCCTCTGCTCTAATAGGAAGACATAGTCCTTGCTCTTTTCAAGGCCTTTAGAGCACTTGGAAACACAAACAAAAATATTTATTGACTGACTAAAGAGAAACCCCAAATTCAAGTTCTTGATTTCACCCAAAACTTGGATCAATCATTTCCCTCTTTTGCTTGTAGCACCAACATTGGCTTCCTTCACTCTTGCCTACATCCTGAATCACTTCATATCTACTCCCTAAGTGTGTGTCTGGTAAGGCAGAAGAGAAA
The DNA here is from genome assembly GCA_003697995.1 of Taxidea taxus jeffersonii. NCBI lineage: Eukaryota > Metazoa > Chordata > Mammalia > Carnivora > Mustelidae > Taxidea > Taxidea taxus. The sequence goes on along the minus strand of RCUC01154769.1, from coordinate 20,767 downwards.
GAACAACATGGCAAGATCATGAAGGACATGTGAAAAGGCTGCTTTGAGAAGTATGGAATGGTCAACTTTGGCCAAATGCAGTCATGTGGCTCAGTAAACAAGGGCCGCCTCATCCAAGCCAGTGGCTTTAGGAAGCCCCTATCTGTCAACAACCGCCAAGTACACTATAGAGCCACAACCCATCTCCTAGCTCCGCACCCACATTTCCAGCTTCACGTTGGCTATCTTCACCTAGATAGCCTGCAGGTGACTCCCTAAGTCTTTCAGTGTGTGTGTGGGGGAGGGGAGGTGCTTGTTTGTGGAAACAATGTGGAGTACTTGCTGGTGTTGTCTTGTCTATACTCCCTCACACCTTACACAGTGCAGTTGACTCGGTCAACTTCCACATGCTTGCTGTGGCAGCTGAAGCCCACTCTGCCCACAGACCAGGAGAGCCTGAGAATCACCTCCCCGCAAGGCACAGCCTTCGACCAATGGCTATAGAAGATTTCTGTAGGTTGGCTCCCTTGCCCTTCTGAGAGATCACCTCGAGGCAGAGTTCTACTCTGATTCCCAGAGTTCCCCAGCAATAGCTCCTGTTCTCCAAAACGGCCATAAGCTTGTTAACTGGCTCACTTCCCTAGCCTGACTCACTCTCCTGCTCCTTTGCCAGCATTTCCTGGTCTCACCTCCCAAGTAAACCACTTGTACCAAAATCCTTCTATCAGGGCCCATGGAGGATCTGGAACTGAGACACAATGAATACCCAAACTGAGCTGGAAATCTTTAACTCCCTCTCATTTACGCCCATGTCTAATTGATTACACACACATGCACATGTACATGCGCACACACAATAGTACCTTATTCAGTCATTCAAAACTATGATCAAGAACCCAATATGTTAGTTACTAGGGCTGTAACTGTGAACAAGATAGTCAGGTTCCAGCCCTCAAAAGTTTTTGCTCTAATTGGAAAGAGAGACAAAGAAGAGATAAATACATGAACAATATCAATCCCCACAGGGATGAATTTTATAAGGGAAATAAAACAGGATGAGGAGATAGGGAAAGGTCACCATAGGTGATGGGGTCAGGGAGGAAAGGACATGTGAGCTGTGACCTGAGGCATAAGCCAAACCTATGAGTATTTAGGATTGGAGGAAGAATATTACAGGCAGAGGGAACAGTACAGGCAAAGGTCTGGCCACAAGAAAAAGCTTGAATGTCTAAGGACAGGAAAGGAAGTCAGAGTAGGTGAAGTATAAGGGACAATGAAGAACACGTGAAGGATAAATGGGGAGACACACGCAAGGGCCAGACCATGGCCAGCCTTCTGTGCTAGGATGAGGGGTTTGGATTTTATTCAAAGACCCATGAGAAGGCAGTGAAAGGATTTAAGCAAGGGCATGACATGATGGGATTTGGGTTTTTAAAAATTTATTCTCTTTGAGGACTAGTTTGGAACCTGCAAGAGCGGAAGCCCAGGGGTTCCAGTAATCTAACTCATCTTGAGCTAGGTGTTCATTCCAACTCTCATTATCTCTTACCCATGGTACCACTAGAGTATCCAATTCTCCCCCTCGAAGGTGTGCAAGCCACAGGCAAAACACAACAAATATGTTCTGTGACCTTGCAGAGCTCATAAGCTAATCCAGAGACAGAAAAGTAAGTGGCAATGATAACACGACATTGATGGTAGAGGGTGTCACTGGTGCAGTGGAGAGATCTGGAACTTTTGCAGAAAAGAGGTCAGGACAATTCTCTAGATTAAGAAAGGTGTAGGGGAATTTGGGCTCCGTCAGATTCAGAAGTTCATGTGCACAGTCCAAAGAAGAAAGAACATGATGTGTTTGAAGGACTGAAAAACTGGGTATGGCCAAAGCATGGAGGAAGAAAACAGAGTGGGTAAGAGACGAGGCTCAAGGTCAATTAACAGTTAGTAAATAAATGGGAAAATAAATGGGTGGTGAGGGACATGAGCCAAAAATAAGAAAATTCTAATCTAATATTTCTAGTACTTTAGTATTGCCATTCGAGAACTTAAGCTATACACCAGGACAACTTCACTTTACAAATGAGTTAAACTCAACTCAGGAAGGTTTTTTTGAGCATTTACTACATGCTAAACATTCACAGTAGCTCTGTGAATCTGACTCTTATCCTAGAGAAACTCAAGAAGGCAAGTGACATTGTATGACCACCAGACCTTGTGCTTCGACACAAAAGTGACTGTTACCAAAAGTGAGGCACGGGGCACCTGGGTAGCTTAGTCAGTTAAGCTTTTGACTCTTGGTTTGGGTTCAGGTCATGATCTTGGGGTCCTGGAATCGAGCCCCAAGTTTAGCACGGAGTCTGCTGGAGTCTCTCTCTCCCTCTGCCCCAACCCCCCAGTGTGCTCTCTCTCTCTCTAAAATAACTGAATAAATCTTTAAAAAGAGGGATGCCTGGGTGGTTACGCGGCTGCCTTCGGCTCAGGTCATAATCCCAGCGTCCTGGGATCGAGTCCCACATTGGGCTCCTTGCTCGGCAGGGAGGCTGCTTCTCCCTCTGCCTCTGCCTGCCTCTCTGTCTGCCTGTGCTCGCTCTCTCTCTCTCTCTCGATCTAACTAATAAATAAATAAAATCTTAAAAAAAAAATTTAAAAAAATCTTTAAAAAGAAAAAATGAGGCATAAATGAAGTGGCTTTGAAATGTGTATTAAGCATAGGAAACTATTTTCTGAACATAGTCTCAGTTTTTCCCAAATATATATATATATATGTATATGTTTATATATGTGTATATCCTAATATATATATACATACATATAATATATATGTAATTATATATATATAATTACAAACATGTCTATTATAGAATTGTATTATATATACTTATATATTATAAGTACACACACACACATGTATTTTTAAAGATCTGGAGTCTAATCTATAGCTTTGGATCACACAAAGGGGTCCTATACCCGACCATGGGTTTCCACTTTCCACTGTAGATTCTTCTTATTCTGTACAGACTCACTGTCCAAAATATTCATCCCCTCTATCCTGGCTGTCCAATGTGGTAGCTATGAGCCATATATGCTCCTGGAGGCCTTGAAATCTTCCTGGTCTGAATTGAGAAGCCCCGGAAGTCTAAAATACACGATTTCAGAGAGCACACACACACAACACGACATTATCTCAGTAATTTTTTTAATCTTGATTACATGTTGACATAATATGTCGACTCTTCCGGTTTAAAGAAAATATATTGTTCATTTCATGTGTGTGTGGTTTTTTTTAATGTGGCTATTAGGAAACTGAAAATTACATACATGGCTCGCATGTGTGGTTCATATTAATAGTCCGCTCTTCTGTAATGCTTGTTTTGAAAATGTAAATTTGTTCCTATGTGATTGCTATATTAAGGAATGATTTGAGGATCCTGCAGATACTATGCCTGCCTAGGCCCACAAGGAATACTAGGCGAACCCAGAAAGCTGCACCCAGCTGAAAGGGGCCGTGTGTGACTTCACAAAAAGCCCGAACACCTATCAGCTACTTCAGTCCACGACATACATTATGCACCACATGCATCCACATCTGGCGCTACCATTTTCCGTCTAATTTCAGATATGCCTCCTTCCACCACTTCCTTATAAACCATAAGCAGCAGCCTACTGGGTGTGGACGTCAACTCCACAAGCAAATCCCAGGTCTTTTCTTTTTTAAGATTTTATTTATTTATTTATTTGACAGACAGAGAGATTGCAAGTAGGCAGAGAGGCAGGCATAGAGAGAGGAAGGGAAGCAGGCTCCCCGCCGAGCAGAGAGCCCAACGAGGGGCTCGATCCCAGGACGCTGGGATCATGACTTGAGCTGAAGGCAGAGGCTTTAACCCACTGAGCCCCCCCAGGCGCCCCCCAGGTCTTTTCTAAGGTAAAATGCAATAGATAGCATAGTGTGTACTTTCAATCATTTAACATACACAAAATGGGGCTATCTTTACAAGGCTCCTATCGTTAACACAACACTGACAAAGTTTTTGGGTGTCGTGCCCCTAACCCCACTTTCTTCTTAAGTCCTGGAATTTTTTTCTGATGAGAGTGTGTGTATCGTGGTATTTTTCCGAAATGCCCACAACGGTACTTCTATTGGATGGTGCCGCGCTGCTGAGCCCGGTTTCCCAAAGCACATCCTAGCCCCTCAGTCCCGCTCTTCAGCCATCTACTTAATGGGATGCTTGATTTTTCCTTTAAAACCACCTTTTCAAAAAACGCACAGCAATAGGATTCTGAAGCACTATAGGACCAAATGCCACGCAACCTAGGGATGTGGCTAAGGCACACTTTGATTTAATAACATTACTGCTAACATCCCTGTATACGTCAAGACAACTGTTGTGTTTTTATGAGCGGTGCCAGGGGAGTGAAACAAAAGAGACTTGCTGCTTCCGGGAAAGTGTTTTATGGATGGGATGGACAGTGCCACGATTTGGGAGGGCTCAGCCTCAAAATCCCAGGGGCCACCATTACCATGACATCTCCGGAAACGTGCTGGTACCTGGGATTCTTGCTGCTGTGACGATGACACTTTTTTTCTTTTTTTTTCCTTAAGCCAGGCTGTATCCCAGCACTGTCAGAGTGGGCCGGGGGGCCTTGATTACAAAACCAGCATAGAATATGGACTCACTTAAACATAGACACTTCCTTAAAAGCTTTTGGTTCGATGTGAATGTAAGTCATTTTGATTACTCAATTTCTATACTTATTAGGAATGATAAACCAAAGTACTTGAAAATAATTTCAGGGGCGATGAACTGTGGCGCTCGATCGATGGGGGACACGGCAGTCAATTACCCTTTCACTTTATTTCGGTCCTCGGCAATCAGTGGGGATCAATACCCTCGATTTCGATTGATAGCAGAGCGCAAATCACAAATAATTTTTTTAAGTGGGCTGTCACAGGGCGTCAAGGCAGGTCCAACAGGTCCTGGGCCATCCCAGGCAGTGGGACCCGTGTGAGCTGCGGCATTCCCAACCAGTCACTTTGGCAGGAGCAGCTGCCAAGGGTCAGCTCAGCAAGAGCCGGTGTTTAGCATCACAATTGTGACTCGGTTCAGCGGGCTCTGCCTCTTCAAAACCAGGCTGCTCGCTATCATCTCAAGTCTGAAACTCAGTACCATCAATTAACTGAGCAATCTGGAAGGTAAATCATGCAACATTCAGCAAGGATACAGAAGGGAAGAACCATAAGCCCCAGGAAGTGTACCCATACATTTTAAGTATGCTTGAAAAAGTTGCTGATGGGAAGGGAGAATTTCCTAAAGGTCCAGACTCTGGAGAAAGGCTTCCTTCACTCATCCCCCACACGTCTTCTTTGAGGAAGTAGAAAGACCCCTGAATCACCCATTCAGAAACTAGGTGACCTATAGGGTAAAACCAACAGCACCACTTCGCCCCTGGAGAGGTGGGTTCCCACTCATGAAATGAACAGCTTGGGTTAGGCTGATGTTTCCAAATGGATTCCCTGGGAGAGGGTGGTGGGGTTATGGACATTGGGGAAGGAATGTGCTATGGTGAGTGCTGTGAAGTATGTAAACCTGGAGATTCACAGACCTGTACCCCTGGGGCTAATAATACACTGTATGTTTATTAAAAATTTTTTTTAAAAATGTAAAAAAATAAAATAAACAAGAGTCACTTTGCTTGCTTCTGTTTTGTGCATTTTGCTTTCTTTAAGATTTGGTTCAAAGGAGCAGCCTAATTAGTGTATGGGCCACCTTATTCAGCTCCCAGCAGCCCTGCCCGCCTCCTGCATAGAAGGACAGTCAGAGAGCCCCAGAGGTTCTACGACAGAGCATCTCGAACCTCACCGTGCATACCAACATGTAGGTTTGGGAAGGCCTGGCAGGCCACATTTCTAACAGACTCTCAGGGGAGAATGATGTGGCTGATCAGGGGACCACACTTTGGGGGACAGGTCGTATCACCCAAATCCACCGCTGGCCATAGCTGATTGGACCTGGTATGAATGCCCGACCCGAATGAGCTCATCAGCTTTCCTCCCAGATATTGAGTCTTGAAACAAAGAGATTCTTTTCTCCCTGGATGGTATCTCAAATGTGGAGGGATGCAAGAACTCAGAAGCTGCGGGTTGGCCATTTTCTGCTCTGTGAACCAGGGAAAAGGGAAAAGCAGGAGGCTCAGAAGAATGGAGCAAGTATGCAAGATGAGAGACACAGAAGGGACTGCCTGAGCCCTGACACTTCCAGTCCCTGGGGCCAGGCCCCGTTCTCACCTGTAGGATTCCCCTCACCTGAGTTCCATGAGATACACTTCCATCATTAGAATAATTTTCTCTTTTCCACCTAAGATTGTTCTAAGTTGCTTTTGGATACATGCAACCCGAGAATTCTGCTATCCAGCACTGGAGACGCTCGACAGTTACTGAAGCCAAGCACGGGTCCTTTTCCTCTCACTCTAGCAGGAGCACACTGAAGTTTCTGCTTGATCCTTATGATTGAATGAATGAACATCATGCCCCAGGCCTGGTGTTCTCTCCAACTTCTCTGTGCCCAGATTTGGAGAAACCCTTTTACTTCCTGTCTCCTGTCAATCCTAGAAATCCAATTGTGAATGCAACACACTGTCAATTTTTCTATTTATGCCATCTATTCCCTCGGCACGCTAATTTCATTCTTCCTATCTGGCAAGGGAAAAAAAGGGACTCGGGGAAGGTGTATTTCCCCTTTAAATACCATGAAAGTTATGAATATTTCTTTCCCAAACTGCCAAAATAATTGTTTCATTTACAGAACTGAAATTCTCCAGGGAACGTCCCAGTGATGTTCTAAATTGCTAACATCAGATATGCAGAAAACAAATATGGGGCGATCCATATGCTCCCAATCCTGAATTTAGCATCTCAGCTCAACACAAACTTGCATTTCAATCACTTTCGGTGAGTTCTGGGTTATGAGTATGTGCAGGGTTAGGGCTGGACCAAAGCCACCGGCCTGGAATCTTCTGCAGATGGGCTCTCTGCACAGCCGGAGGCATGCCCAGGTTGCTGTTTAGAGAATTCACTTTAAATTAACACTTACAGGCTGCAGACCCCCAGCCAAAGGGGAAGCACGAGAAGGCACAGCCTATGTGATTGCAGGAAAGGTTGCCAAATTTCTCCTTCTTCTCATTACTGCTCAAAGAGTCCTATTGCCCGGGGGTCTGGGGGTATGGCCAGGAGTTTACCACTCCTCAGGGCTCCATCATGAAAACAACATGTAAGACGGAATAGGAGATGACGAGCTTGGCGCAATGATGGTGATGGGGCTGGTGATGATGGCAGCTAACATTCACAGAAGCACATTTTATGTCTAGGCACCCTCTCCATACCTTGCTTGCATCAATCCATTTACTCCTCCAAATAACCCTATGTGGTGGGCATCATTATCACGCCCATTTTACAGATGAGGAAAGCAAGGCTCGGAAAGATGGGTTCCTATGCTAGTTCGGGGTAGTGGAACAGCCATTGCTTTTGCCTGCCCACAGTCAGTCTCACTCTCCTGCTAAATAAAGCCTCAGTTTTTCTCTGGAGAACCACACTCTCCTTCTGCATATAATTTAGTAGGACACTCCAGAACCAGAAGCTCCTCTCTAACTCAGCCACTGTTGGACTGTGGACTACACGAGGGGAGGCATTGGCCTTTGGTAGCTCGACCACTAGCACAAGGCACAGTTTTGGCCCTTAACCAATGTTTTAAGGACAAATGAATGAACACAGCATGCAGTGTGTAATATATCAATGGGATGGTTCCTACAGCAGCTGTGGGGTTAGAAGTGCCCTGAACTGGGCAGGCCTGAGTTGTGTGCTCACCCTAGACCCGTCAGGCCCTCTCCTGGCCATGTGAATGGAAGGGTACATGGAGAGAAGCTTTCCAGAGCTGACTCATCAGGATAGTGGGCAGCCCACTTTATCCTGGACCTGACCCTCATCCCTATACTTTCCAGTCCCGGATGTTCAGATTTTCCTTCGCCTTACTGTCCCACAAACAAATTCTCTTTTTCCCTTCACTGCACCAGTGCTGGTTTGTATCGCCCGCAACCAAATCACTCTGCATTCTCACCGGCATGTTTGTACAATCTGTGGCAGTGCTCAGCCCAGAAAATTCAACTACAGGGACCCAGGGCAGTGCTGAAAGCCCAGGATGTAAAGTTCAGCATAGCCACCGACAAGGAACGTTCTCGCATCCCACAACACTCACTGGGCGCTTCTGGGAGCCGGGAGCTCTAAGAGGTCTTTTCCCCAGATTTTTCTTTTCAACCATCAACTACACACTGATGTCAAGAGTATCATGCCCACTTTGCAGATGAGAAAGGTAAGGCTCAAGAAGGGGAAGTAAGTGCTGAAGAACATGAGCAGGTGGGTGGCACAGTCAGGACTGAAAATCATGTCTTCCCAAGGCCAAAGCAATTGGTCTCCTGCACCGCATGGTCTCCAGTGGATGGAGGGCTTAGCTCACCAGCAGGGCTGAAAACCCAGGTTGCTAGAGCTCAGGCAAAGGCAACAGGAGAAGTGAATTAAAGCTGAATTCAATGTGTGCTCAACTAGTTCAGGGATGGGGACAATGGCCACATAAGCCATTATCCACTGTACTATTCGATGAGTTTGTTCAATGATATAGAAATGGCTTCATGTAAGGAGAAACCGTGTCTGAGTCAATAAAGACAGAGTCACCAGTCTTCCCGACCCCCCTTGTTTCCACGCACCAAGCCTTTCCAGTTTCCTGCCACTATGGTCTTACACACACACACAACCTCTTCTGTCCTGAAGACAGCCTTCTCACATTCTGCAATCCATCCGAACCTAGGCACAATCAGCTTAAAACCCACCACAACTTGTTAAGACCAGTAGAAAATATTTAAGTCAAAGAGTAGTGCATGACATTGCAGAGCCAAGCAGAAGCTTGGTTGGATGTTTTACCCCCGTCCCACCCGTTTCGCTTGTTTTGATTTCCCGTTGAATAAGCCCCTCCTGGTGCTTGGTTCAGGGGGCTGAGGGTGATTGACCTTAATTCCTCTTTTCTTCTTAGGTGCAAAATGGGCATATGATTAAGTTTTGCCAGCTAAATGCCTTCTATCCCTCAGTTGGTTAAGCATCTCCTTTCAGCTCAGGTCATGGTCCCACGGCCCTAGGATTGAGCCCTGAGTCACTTCCCTGCTCAGCGGGGAGCCTGCTTCTCTCTCTCCCCCACTGCTCATGCTCGCTCTCTCTCCCTCTCTCGCTCTCTGTCTCTCTCAAATGAATAAATAAAATATTTTAAAAAGGGGATGGAGGATGTAATCCTAGAGCTTCTTGTGAATAAAGCCAACACTGAAGGTGGCAGAGCTGCCTAGAAATGGAGTGGAGAATGAAAACTCATTGCATTATTCTAGCACCTGGATACAGCCTTACCTGAGGTCAATCCCTTGGATCTTGCAGTTACAAAGGTAGGCAGATGTTTCCTTGTGTTCTTAAGCAAATTGAGTTGGGTCTCTGAATTTCCTATCATAAAAGCCAGGAGTAATACCATTGACTCAACTGTGTATTCTGGAACCCTGAATTGATATGTTTTCCTAAATCTTTATCAAGTTGTATAAGATTTACAGATTTTAAAATTTCACTTTTTTTTTTGTTTTGTTTTTTAACTTCATGCCCTAAAATTCTTTTGTGCAGAGGTGCCTGGGTGACTCAGCTGGTTAAGTGTCTGACTCTTGATCTCAGCTCAAATCTCAAGGTAATGAGTTTGAGCCCTGCATTGGCCTCCACACTAGGCATGGGAAATACTTTAAAAAAACAAAATATTTTGCCCAGAGGCACCTGGGCTGGCTAAGTTGGTTAACTGACTCAATCTCAGCTCAGTTCTTGATCTCAGGGTTGTGAGTTCAAGCCCTGCATTGGGCTCCACACTGCGCATGGAGCCTACATTAAAAAAAAAAAAAATTCTTTTGCCCAGAAGTTCAATATTTTAATTTAAAAGGGAAAACTCCCTTTTATTCCCAAGTGGGAATTTATTGGATAACACAGTTCTCTGTAATAACCCCAACTAATGCACTAAGAATACTTAGGAAAAAAATAGTTATGTGACTTGCATATTATAGAATATTTGTTGAGAACCCACCAAGTTCCAGGCTACTGAGGATAAAGCATTAAACAAAACCAGAATAGTAATCCTGCCATCATGACACTTACATCCTGGTGAGGAGAAATAGACGAGAACCAAACATATAAATAAACAAGGTAGGACAAAGTGGAAGAAAACGGCACAAGAGGTGATGCTATTTTAAAGATTTTCTTATTTATTCCAGGCAGGGGGTTGGGAGAGGAGTGCGGGGGGAGGAGCAGAGGGAGAGGGACCAGCAGACTCTATGCTGAGCACAGAGCCCAACATGGCACTTGGTCTCAGGACCCTGAGATCATGGCCTGAGCCAAAACCAAGAGTCAGGTAATCAACTGACTGAGCCACTGAGTGCCCCTGGTGTGATACTATTTTAGGCAGATGGCCAGGAAGCTCTCTGCGGAGGTGATATTGGTAGCGATGCTGGTGTTAGAGTGTCACAGGCCCTGACACAGACATGCACTTGGCCTGTTCCGGGAACGCCAAGGAGTCCGGTGTGTCCGGAACAAAGTAAGCGAGGGGAACAGGGACAGGCCTTACTTCAGCAAGGGAGCAGAGGCCAGATCCCTTGGGGTCTTCCAGGTGCAGACGGACTGTGGCTTGGATTTTGCTGTGATGAGAGAGCTGGTGTGTGGTGTGTGGGAGGACAGAAGACTGGCAGGACCAAATACAGACACTGAAAGGATCACTCTAGGGCCGTGGGGAGAACGAGCTATGGAAGGGCAAGCATGGCAGGAGGGAGCCCATTTAGAAGGCTGCTGGTGGATCAGGCAAGAGAGGACGCGGACCAAGAGCTCAAGGTGGAATCGACGAGAAGTGGTTGGATCCTGAGCGTACTGTCGGGGTAGAGCCACCGAGGGTTAGGAAGGGACTGCACATTGGATGTGAGCAAAAGAGGAGTCAAGGATGACAACATCAAGTTTTGAACATGAGCCTAGGGGTGAGAGGCAGTGTCATTTCCTGTTGGGTAATAAGGATGGAGGAGTAATTGGTCTGGGGAATGGAAATCAAGGGCTTGGTTTGGCACATATTCTTTTACTGCTGCAAAATACATATACATTTTACCATGTAATCATTTTAAACCGTATCATTCATTGTCCCTTGCTGGAACTCTTCCATCACCCCAACAGAAGCTTTGTCCCCATTCGACACTACCCGCCCCCGTGCTCCTCCCCCCCAGGCCCTGGTCATCCCTTTTCTACATCCTTTCTAGTGGATATGTATATTGAAGCTGCCTACTGGACATCCAAGCGAAGATATTGAAAGCTCTTTGACACACTGATTCTGGGGTGAAAAGGAGAGAAGAGAACTAGAGACATAAATTTGGGAGTCATCAGCATATGGAAGAGTTGGCACGCAATTCCCATTTATCGAAATGCATGTTTGACTTAATTTCTTTCACTGCTGTGCAGCCCAGAAAATGAATATGGTGCCAGACACAGTGCCTGGCATATAGTAACCCTTCAATAAATAGTTGTACAAGTGAGTAACTAAACTCTTTGCCCCTCTAGTTTGTGGGAACAGCGATTCTTTGAACAAGAATTTTTAGAAGTACAACCCGTTAAAATAAATAGCTCTATTTCTTGGAGGGAAAAAAAAAAAAAGAAGTCTGAACAAATTTTAAAATACACTGGCGCTTCTACTGCAGTTTTCAGAAATAATGTCTGATTCGTGGTGTCTTTGGCTGACGATGGTGCCAAAGCCAGCACCACCTGACGCCATGCTATGTTACATCAACAGAGCGGGAGTGACAAAACCAGATGTGGTGTGTCACAGCGAGGATCAATGAGCTTGAGAAGCAGGCGCCGGAGTCTGGACTAAAAGCAGGCATTCGAAGTGTGTTTCAAAATCACCCACCTCTATTCAGATTATCCCGGTGATGTTCGAAGAAAAACGTGGTTGTGCAAGAAGGTAAGCTCATGAGGACCAAGAGGAGATGTAGAGAGCGATTGCTCTTCAGCTGACAAATGTTACCTACACAGAAGAACCTGCGCGTGCCAGATCTTGATAATCAGTGACAAGCAGGTATCTAGGCTCTGCTGATCTTACGTGTGCAGCAGCCCTTTGGCATATCAACCTGTGTGATACATAACCAGGGTGTATGGGATGCTGGAATGTACCTTTGGGTAATCACGTTGCAATCAACTTCTCCAGCAAGACAGCCACAAGTGCAGAAATTTGGGGATAGAAATTTGACTTGAGAAGACATCAAAAGCCTCAGCTGTGTATTACATTCTCTTCACACTTGCTTCCTAACACTGTATAGTGGACCATAGGTTAGTAATCCACTGGTGCCATGGCTACAGCCTTGAAGTTGAGTTGGAATGGCCTCTTCAGTGTAAGTTGAGGCTCTGAAACTCAAAGCAGAGAGGGACAAGATGGCCAAGTACTCATCTCCCCTAGTGTCAGTGTTTTGTTGGGACATGAGACCTGTTGATGCTGAAATCACTGGTGTTTACTCTCAGGCATCATACCTTCTCAAAGCACAACCGAAATATCTGCACTTGGCATTAATAATATTTTAAGGAACCAAACCATTTCTGAAAGATACATGAGAATTTCCAATTACTTGAGTTGGAATTTAAACTTTGAAAGTTAAGACTGATTTGCTTACTTTGAAAAAGGAGAGACTATTCAGTTTAAAAGGCTGGTTATCCAAATCCAATTTTGTGGGGAAAGATGAATTTACCTCCTCCCCCAAATTTCATCATTGGGCTTGGAACTTCCTTATGAATTCAGAGGAGGAAGAGACCAGTGTTTCTCCAAACTCCTTCTTCAGAGTGGAAAAAATATATTCAGGATGAATTAGAAATGCTTTCTTAACCTGGTACCATGCTGGGTTACCACCTTTTTCCAAGTATGAATTTCCTTGGGTGGGGTATACATAGGTTTCCATCGGTCTTTCATGATGATAGAAAAAAAAAATATCATCACTATTGTATCATGAAAAGAAATAATGCGTGATTAAATGGTTAAATTCCCAAATCTGAGTGTAGACAAAATACAAAAGACTTGCATTTTTAATGATAGCCAATGAAAAGAATGAGTATGTTTCTGGTGATGCACCAATAGCATTTTCTAACAAATTGCACCACAAAACTGAGAGTCAGAAATCTTTTCCAACAGACAAAATAAGTTTACTTGCCTTGGGGATTTTAAATGAACCATATATTTGATATAAAACCTTTTTTTCAGTAATGTGCCCCATTTTTAACTATATTGAAATTATCATGGCCCTATTAGATATGCTGCTGATGACCACTATTAGCAGAAAATGTGACCTTGACTTTTTGTGCTACCATGGTTCAGTATATGTTATAATCCACTACTGATCTGTTACCTCTCAGCCATACAGATTATTTTTGTTTAGTTATGTTTCACAGCTTTTTAGCACTTGCTTAGGGAATAATTAATGCAATAAGGAAGGTTTTAAATATATTCAGAGGCCATGAACCCCTCTTCTTCCATTTTATCATGGGGAGTACATTTAAGACACCACATGTTCTAAGAAGTCTAAATGGAGACAGTGGAATATCTACACTGTGTATCATGACCTATGGATTGGTCAAACTATAGCATCATCTGTACATTGGCCTCTGGGCATTCAAGCAAACCCTCACTATAGATAAGGATGAGCCCATTCCCTTCCAGAAAAATGAGATGGTTTCAACAAGTAGTCTAGTTTATTAAATTTATAGTGTACACAAATGGGAATCATGATCAATAAGATTCAAAATAAGGTAGGTTATGGTTACTGAAGTCTTAACAGCTTGGTAAAGAGAATCAACCTAATTTGGAAGGCAATAAGGAGCCAGCAGAGAACCAGGTGGATGGCATGGCTGTTGCTGGGTTTTAGGAGCTATATTTCCCAATTTCACAGGATAGATTGGAGGAATTAGAGTCTGAGAGTGGGTACAGAGGTAATAAGGAGGGGGGGAGTACTATCAGTGGGCATGAAAAAAAGAATCATGAGGGAGATGGACTGTACTGGCTTCAATGACTAGTGGGATGGAAAGTATGTGGGTCACAGATGACTGGTTTTAATTCATGGACAGGAAGACAGAGCTGAGTAAGAGGAGCTGGTGCTGACTAGAAGGGAATGTGTGAGGCTCCGTTTGGGGCAGAATGAGTCTGAGTCGCCTGTGGAATATACACCTGGAAGATCAGTTTGTGTCGCTAAGGAGAAAAGGCATGCCTAAAAGTCCAGACAGTGGAATGGCCAAGATGGAGGTAATAGAGAACAAAAAAGCTGGAGTGTAGGGAAGAAGAAACCTGAGGCTAGAACCTGGCTGGAGGAAACTAGAGTGTGTAGAGTGAAAACACAGGGAAAAAAGGAGGGAAACCTGACACAGGTAGTGACATCGATACCAGGGAGGAGAGAATTTCAAATGTTGCGAATGATGGAGTTAGTTCAAGAAGAACACAGTAAAACTAGGGACTTGGGTTACATCTGTTCCATCAGATTAAAAATGAGTGAGAATTCTGCAGAGCAAAGGAAACCATCAGAAAATGAAAGGAAAACCTACTGAATGGTTAAAAAAAAATTTGCAAATCATATCTGACAAGGGACTAATTTTCAAAATATATAAAGAACTCCTACAACTCAATAGCAATAAAAATGGGCAGAGGATCTGAAGAGATACTTCCCCAAAGAATACATAAAGATGACCAATGAATACAAGAAAAGGGGCTCAAATTCACTCATCATCAGAGAAATGCAAATAAAAACCACAATCAGCTATCACTTTGTACTTGTTAGAGTGGCTATCATCAAAAAGACAAGAAATATTGAGTTGGCAAGGAGGTGGAGAAAATGGAAACCTTGCACACTGTTGGTGGGAATGTAAATTGGTACAGCCATTATGGAATATAGCATGAAGTTTCCTTAAAAAAATAAAAAATAGGACTTCCTTAGGATCCAGCAGTTCCATTACTGGTTATTTATCTGAAGAAAACAAAAACACCCAGTTGAGAAGATATATACAACCCATGTTCACTGCAGCATTTTTTAAGTTGGGGAGGGGCAAAGGGAGAGAATCTTTTTTTTTTTTTTTAAAGATTTTATTTATTTATTTGACAGACAGAGATCACAAGTAGTCAGAGAGGCAGGCAGAGAGAGAGGAGGAAGCAGGCCCCATGCAGAGCAAAGAGCCTGATACGGGGCTCGATCCCAGGACCCTGGGATCATGACCTGAGCTGAAGGCAGAGGCTTTAACCCACTGAGCCACCCAGGCGCCCCAAGGGAGAGAATCTTAAGCAGACTCCATGCCCAGCGAGGAGCCAGATGTGGGGCTCAAACTTATGACCAGAGCCAAAATCAAGTGTTGGACGCTCAACTGACTGAGCCACCCAGGCACCCCAACATGACAGCATTAATTAAAATAACCAAGATAGGGAAAAGCATACACGTACACAATGATAGATTATTGAGCCATTAACAAAATAAGAAAATCTTGCCATTTGCAACAACATGGATGGAACTTGAGGACATTAGCTGAGTGAAATAAGTCAGAGAAAGACAAATACTGCATGATTTCACTTCTATATGGAATCTTAAAACAAAACTGAGCTCACAGAGAACAGACTGGTGGTTGCCAAAGGCAGGGCGTAGGGGGTGAGTGAAATGGGTACAGGCGGTCAAAAGTACAGATGTCCAGTTGTAAGATAAATAAATCATGGGGCTATAAAGCAGCATGGCAATTAGAATTAATAATACTATATTGTGCATCTGAAAGTTGCTGAGAGTACATCTTGTAAGTTCTCATTACAGGAGTACCAGCATGGCTCAGTGGGTTAAAGCCTCTGCCTTCAGCTTGGGTCGTGATCCCAGGGTCCTGGGATCGAGCCCCACATCGGGCTCTCTGCTCAGTGGGGAGCCTGCTTCCTCCTCTCTCTCTGCCTACTTGTGATTTCTGCCTGTCAAATAAATAAAATCTTAAAAAAAAAAAGTTATCGGGACGCCTGGGTGGCTCAGTTGGTTAAGCGGCTGCCTTCAGCTCAGGTCATGATCCCAGGGTCCTGGGATGGAGTCCCACATCCGGCTCCTTGCTCGGCAGGGAGCCTGCTTCTCCCTCTGCCTCTGCCTGACACTCTGTCTGCCTGTGCTCACTCTCTCTCTGACAAATAAATAAATAAAATCTTAAAAAAAAAAAAAAGTTATCATTACAAGAGAAAAAATTAACCATATATGGTGACCATGTTAAATAGACTTACTGTCACGATCATTTTGCAGTATGTATGCAAATATCAGATCATGGTGTTGTACACCTGAAAGCACTATGTTATATGCCAATTATATTTTATTTAAAAAAAATAAATGAGGAGAGGGGACAATATCCAGAGGCATAATCTATGTGGCTCTTTGGAGACATGGGCAGGTGAAGGAAAGGTCTACACAAAGTGGGGTGCATTTATTATATCCAATGCAGTTTAAATACCTGTCCACAGGGGTCAAGGTCAGGTAAAGAGGCCAGGGTGGGATAGGAAAGCCATCAAAGCCAGAACGGCAATGACAGCAACCAGTAAAAACCAGGGAGAAACTACTTGGGGATTGGGCAAGGAGAAGATAGATACATAGAGTTTTTGTTTTGTGTTCTTTTGATGTATATGTGGTTTTGAGGGTAGTAAAAACATCACGAGTGATATGTTTTACATGGAATTTTTAAAAAAGTAAATTAGGTGCCAAGGCACTAGACACTTTCCCACTTGGCAGCAATTATCAGGGACTGCTTAGTGGTAGGTGCCTCCTTGGGATGCTGTGGGGACTCTCCGGTGCCCTGGTCCTCACCACTCCCTGTTGCCTACCCTAACCCACCCAGTTTGTATTATCTCTCTGGTCTCCTGAAACACCTGAGTTTGAAGCTCCTAGGTCAGAGGTTCTAATTAGTGAGTGAGGAGGCAAAACTAGAAGGCTATGAATATGTAAGGAGTTATGATTAGAGGCAATGCCAGAGCCAGATCTCTAAGGCTATGCTTTTCTTCTATTATCCATAGCTTTTGAATTTAACTTGTTTATTAGATTTCTACTAATATAATAATACACATATACAATGGAAAGGCGCCTGGGTGGCTCAGTGGGTTGAGCCTCTGCTTTCGGCTCAGGTCATGATCCCAGGGTCTTGGGATCGAGCCCCGCATTGGGCTCTCTGCTTGGTGGGAAGTCTACTCCCCCCCACCCTGCCTGCCTCTCTGCTTACTTGTGATCTCTGTCAAATAAACAGAATCTTAAAAAGAAAGAGAGAAAGAAAGAAAGATCCACATTTCCTTATCCATCATTTTGAAATTTAAAGTTTTCTTTACTCAACGTGGGCAAGACCTGACCTGATATGAGATCTTTATAGAGTCTACTTATGCCATTAATACCAACATTCACACATTTCCCTGCAGAAATATTAATGTATCATTACAGGGTATGAAATGTATGACTTGTGCATGATAATACCTTGCTAAAATCCCCCATATTCTATATTCTGGCACCAAGGGTTTCAGGTAAGGGATCAGGAACCTTATACATCAACTTTCCTGCACCTATGAACTAAGCTATAATTTTCTCCAATTGAGAAAAAGAGTACTCTGTTAGGAAAAAAAAAAAAGAGAGAGAGAGAGGATGTCTAAAACAGTACATTCAAAATAACGTTCATGCAGACAATTAGTAAGAGGTGGGAGGGGTAATCCAGTATTTGCCAATAAACAGGTAATCAGAGGAACAACGCACCCCAGGAATTTCACAACGAATTTTTGCCAGCAGAAAGCAGAGGACACAAGTGTATTAAGAGGTAAGTCATTTCTCTTCCCTCCATCCCCAAACCTCCACTTAATGTCCTTCACCCTTTAGAACAGACATCTCAATCCCACAGCGATTTCAGGAAGGAAGGTGAGAAGCTGCGCGGGTTACTAGAGTAAGGCTGGTCCTTAGTACATTTTGTTCCACGATCTCTCTGGCACATGGCTTGCTTGCCAGAGAGACTAGCCAAGCCAGTCTTCCTAAAAATGGAGGTTTCACCCACCTGAGAGAAAAGCCCATCTCTTTTTTGTATCAGCTAGAGGTTGGGCTCTGCTGGCTTCTGAGCCCACGTGACCATCGGGGCTTTCTAGACTACAAGCCCCCCTACCCCGCCCCAAGGCATTTCTGACTGGACTATGACCAGCATTGTCAGTTGCCTGATGTTCCTTCCATCTATTTTCTCAACGGGAGTGGTGGGGAGGAAAATCATTAAGAAAAGGAACCTGATGTTTCCACAGAAAGCCAGGTTCCCCCAACGACCTGCTCTTGGCCCAGTGTAGCCATGCTGTTCACAGGGATGTGACCCGCCTCAGAAAACCAGCTCCTGTGTGTTCCAGCAGCATGTAGCCCCTCTCCCTGGGGCGCACCGTATTGAACAGGACCTGGATACCTGCTTGCTAAGCACAGAAAAGCGTGTGCCCGGTTTGATGCCAACCCCAAGAGCTTATCCGCTTGGTATCACAATAGCCTAAGATAGCCAAGAAACAGTGATTTTTTTTTTAATGACGCCAGAGAACATGCTGGCGATGCTGCTGTTTTTCACTGCACCTGAAGCTATGAAGCCCCTACAAAGGAATTTGGATGAGGTTTTCCTCCCCTCTTTCCTTTTAATCTCTAAGGGATTGCCACTAAACCGAGGCCACTTTGGCAGAGGCAGCACTGACTGAGCCCTTCTCAAACAGAGCATTGAAAAAAAAAAAAAAAAAAGAACGCCTGCTGCATCAGTATCCCAGAATACTTTTTATTCCCCAATGCCCATCTGTAAAAGGCAATGCTCGCTTTGTGCAAAACAAGGGGATACATGGGCTGGCACCGACGTTCAGGTTCCACGGCCAGGCCCCGTGGGGTTGGCCACTTGCCCGAGATCCTCTACAGCCCCCCTCGCCCCTAATGACAGGGGAGCCAAGAACGGGAAAATGGTTAAATGAGGCTTTCCTTTTGACCTTAGTGATTATATTCCTGAGACGGAACTAAGAGTGGAAAACACCTTTCCATTTTTGTGCTTGTACTTTGGTCTGATTTTTTTTTTCTCCATTATTTTAAATCTTTTCTTTCAGGCTCTATTTAAATTCACTTTTCTCTGAAAATGTAAAAGGGCCCGTCTACACTGAATTCCTGGAGAGCGTCTCACTGATGAAAGTCCAATACGAATAGGACACGCTCTTAGTATATTTCCTAGTTAATGTAGCTCCGTGGGACTCACTCCTGTATTCTCACCTGCAGATCTGGCCATCCACTTTTAATTTTTTCAGTCCTTACACCGTATAGCTGACTTCTGCCATAATTTATGTTAGACTGCCATCTTATGGTAGTTTGGGACCACCGTTTCGGCCCGGGAAACGCAGGGCTAGCTCTTCAGCGTTTTCAAGAAAATATGGATTTACAAATCATCTTTAATTAATCACACCAGATAAATGTATCGGAAAGGATGGTCTGTAAATAAGGAACCTGTTTCCGTGAGGTCTGCTAAAGGCCAAACATGACAGAGAATATTTGAGCAGCCTCACAAACCTTAAAGACAATCGATGTGTTTTTTGTTTTTTTTTTTTAAGGCATTTAGGTTCTCATTCGGGGACTATTACTGCATAATCCGACATTTAAGCAGCAAGCATTCTTCATGAATGCCATGACGTATTTGGGAAGATTATCAGAGGGAGGGCCCAGTTTGAGTAAGTGATTTGCGGCCCGGAATTTTCAGCTCTGCGTGCGTTCTCAGGGTGCATCATTTCTCCCTTCTCCACTCCAAAAAAAAAAAAAAACAACCCACAAAATTCTCTGGGGCCCATATCAGCATGACACAAGGAAACTCAACCCCACTTTGAAGCCTGATCATTTGCAAATGTATTTCAGTCCCAGGTTTAATTCGAGAAGATTCCTTGGAGAAGCCTCATTCCGGAAGTCTGCCTGCCAATTTTTGGAGGCTCCAAGGCTTGTTTCCTCTCTCTTCTCCAGGTTTCTTTCCACCCACAAAGTTAACGTACATCGTGAATGGGCCTGAATTTAATTCCTAATCGGAACCTGCCAGTTCTGTGGCTACACTGCCAGTGACTCTCAGAAAGGCACAAGGGAAAACACGGTTTCAGTTCCAGGTTTGTTTGGGAGGTTATGGATCAATGAGGTCATGAGGTGGGGATCCTGGGGGACCTGGAGTGGTAGTGAGGCTTTTACTAAAGCAAATGCCTGGCCCTATTTCACGACAGAACAATCTAACGCTAGCAGACTGGTCTGCTCCTAACCCCCATATTCAAGAATGCTGTTGTTCCATCTCCGTCTCCTTTCCAGACTGCCCCACTGTTTTCTCATCCATGCTATAGGGCCAAGATGAAAAGTTGGAGGGGATGGTGCAAGGCGGGGAGGGTATCCTTCTGTTTTGCATCTATGGATAACCCCTTCTTGTCTCCACAAAGAAGATATAGAACACACATGATGAACGAAGAAAAATTAATGTGCATTTCAACAGATGCAAAACAAGAACTTTGGAACAAAGGCTATTTAAAAAAAAAAGTATTTGAATGTCAAACATTTCTCGGGTTCTTCCTTCCCTGTCACAGTGGAACTGCCTTCTTTCTAACTGCACCATTTTCAATTATTGTAGGGATCACAATAGCAAATTAAACATTCTTAATAAGTCATAGTGGGTTTCCTTTAC